>JADRCC010574936.1:0-10697 GCA_019843855.1 Hylomyscus alleni | reverse complement strand
AAAAAAAAAATCATCAGTGTGATCTAGCATGGAATAAGATAAAGAAAACCTATAGGGTCATTTTAATTGGCACAGGAAAAGTATATACCAACCTCAACAACTTGGAATGATTAAATAGTCAGCCAAGGCAAAGGGATCTTACCAACCCGATGAAGGGCATTAACAAAAGCCAGCAGCTAACGTTATCACAGACAGCATCACTAATGTTTTCTCCTTTTCTGGAGCTTGGCAAGGGTATGCCTGCTTAGCGTTGTACCAGGAACTGTAGCCAGAGCAGTTGGACAAGAAAAATAAGCAAAAGTCAAAACGATTTGAAAGAAAAAGGTAAAACCATGAAAGCTATGTACATTGAAAATTAAAGAACATTGCTAAGACAAGTTAAAGAAGGAAAGATAAATAGAAACATCCTCAATTTTGTATTAGACCACTCATTCTTCAGATTATAGTGTTTCCCAAGTGACCTACTAATGCATTGTAATTGCTATATAAATCTAACTACACAGTTCTACCCGAAGACTAAAGCCAGTCTTAAAACTGCAAGAAACTAAAACAATCAACAACAACAACAAACTCACAAATCAATTGCTCCTGAAGAAATTTATTTCCTTTATCATTGGTCATTAGAGAACTAAAATATAACCAGCAATAATGAGCTATCCATTCAGACCCTTTACAGAGGCTACAAAGCATGAGACTGTCGAAAAGCCAAGGAAGGGGCTGCAAAGAAGACTTACCAGGTAAGAGCTTTGACTGCTTTCCCACAACACCCACATGGCCACTCACAGACATCTGCAGCTACAGCCACAGGGACTCAACAGCATTGTGTGGCCTCTGCAGGCACTGCAGGCGTGTGATGTAACATACGTGCAGACAAAATTCCCATACACACAAAATAGATAATTTATTTTAAAGCAGAAGGAAAAAGCAAGCGGTAAAATTGAAACTCTCACGCTGCTGATCATACATCTGCACAGATGTTGTAGGGGTCAGTTTTTCACTTTTCACAAACTTAAGCATAGAATTACAATGTGATCCAGCAATTCCATTCCTAGGGATGTACTCAAAACCCTTGTACACAGAGGCTCATGTTATATATACATTGTGGGAAGCAAACAGACGCATAAATAAAGCACAATACACACATGTCATGACATGCTGCCCCTCAACCCAGAGAGTAATATGGAACACAGAGTACAACATAAATGAAACTCAAAGGCATTGAGGCGAATGAAAGAAGTTAGAGAGAAAAACAAATGTACATCTTGTGATCCCACTCACACCAATTGTCTATAACATGGAAAGCAATAGACATGGAAGACATGTAAGTGGCTGTCAAGGATGAGAGGCAAATGTTTGGGCCAGGATCAGTAGTCTCACAACACCAAAAACACTAAAACACCCAGGTGCACCATAGAGCATTTGGAATTGGTAATAGAAACTGAGTAAAATATTAGTGTGGGGGAAAATTAAAATTATATAGTATGTGGATATAAAATGCTAATGTATTTTTAATGTTGCTTACTTGAAAAATACGTACATTCACTAAACATGTAAATTTTAAGTACATTTTAAAAATGAGTCTAGATACACGTGTCTAAGAGAACACAGATCTAACGTTCATGGATATATTACATTTAGTCTTAAAAATGAAGTGGTAAAAAAACCCCACACAAATCAAATACTAACCCAATGAAATCAGTTTGTTAGTGTGCTTGCCAGATGAGATGTATTTGAAGTCAGAAATCTACTTTGAGGTAGAGAGGTTCATTTATAATCAATATATTATCTATCTATCTATCTATCTATCTATCTATCTATCTATCTATCTATCTATCTAACACAGAAAAAAGATAGCAATAAATGGGAAAACCAACACATTCCCTTTAATATTGTATCTCAGCAACTGCTTTCTCCATGTAATGTGAAATTAATCTTAAACTAAAAGAGATGTTCAAAGTCAGTGACTTAGTAGTAACTTGTGGCAAGCATATTCTTCATAAGCAGAACAAAATCTAGTCTAATAGACTCCAGCCTACTGAGCCTCACACATTCCAAGGGAGGCTTTGGGCCAAATTATTCTTCAGGCTCTCCTGTGAAAATACTGCCAGGTGCCTTTGCCACATCTGGCATCCACTGTCACAGAAAGGTGCCTTGACAGCAGGATATGCTTACTGTCACTGTGGTTCATGTGTATGTGAACCACATACATGTTTGCTAAACATCCTTAATCACAGGTGTTTAGCAAAATGAAGCCTCCTCAGCTGCCCCTCGACACATCTGTTTAGTATTGTACGAGGGCTGTCATCCTAGAACTCAAAAGCATTTCTAAGTATTAATTGCACAGACTCCTGTTTGAAGCATATCCTTGGAGAGTCCATGGAATTCCCATTCAAAATCACCATAGAGCATCTTCTCTTAAAACTGAGGCAAAAATAATTACATGCTCGTAAAGCTGCTAATGGCAGTTACTAATTACTCCATGTCTGCAGTGCTTGTTAGACCTGTGGGGTTTTGCAGATGATAATGCTTTTTGAGGACTCATTTAAGTCTCTGATAACATTCTAAGTGCTTCAGGTGGATTATCTAGCTTAATCTTGCAAGAGCTTATGAAGTTGCCATAATGCTTTGCTCACTAGTTTCCAGTAATAATTTGGAATATACAGTCAAGAAATTTAAGAAGCGTATCCAAGGTTACAAGCCTAATCAGTGGTGCTATGGAGATTTAAGCAAAGCTGTGGTTTGAGTTCAGGATGCCATCCCACCCGGCATTTTATTCTGCTTCTTCCTCGGTGTCTCATTAACTTCATGTTAGATGTGAGGCAAGTCATGTCCAAAGAGTGCAAAGAATTTTCTGGAGATTGCAGAGTTATTCAGTAGAAGAAAAGTCCTTGGAGATCTACTTGACCTAACTGTGCCTCTGCTCATCTCTTTAGACACAGCCATACTGAGTAAGACATCCCTGCTCTGGCTGTAGAAAGAAGCATGAGTTCTGAAAAAACCCTTGCCTGTAAAGTCAGGGTTTTCTACTAAAATACAAGCCTTTCCCTTTAGCTATCATTTCAACCAGGCAATAGGTTAGCCTTAATCAGCTGAAACTACCTTATTTCACAGTGTTTTGACCCTCAGTGATAGAGTCACCCGAGAAGATTGAAAAACTAGTGAATCTGGACTCTGCCTAAAGAATTTGATCTCAGGGTTGCAAGAGAATCTGTGTCAGGAGTTTTCAAAGGTTCCCAGGTGACTTTAGGGTGTAGTCAACATCTGACCAGCCACATAGAAACTCACGTTCAAAGGATGCCACTGAGTGTCAATGAAGAAACAGGGAACCACCCCAATGAGACAGGGGTCTTCATATTAAAAAAAAAAAAGTATGCCTCTCCCATACAAACCTGATTCTATGACTAATACACATTTTTGTTGTTATACAACAAAATGGAGTTCTACAAAAAGAGTCTCCAAAAGTGAAAAATACATTATGTACAAAACCACTTTCCCTCAGGAGAAAGGTTCTGTGCTTTTCATTGTAGCTGCAGACTCCACTGTCCTCTCTGCTGTTGTCTGGCTCTCAGCCTCAGCCTCCATGTTTTCTGAAACTTCATTTCCACTGGAGACAGCATCCCCACTGCCTCCATTCACCTCCTGCTCTTGTTTAGCTTTCTTTGCATCATCTTTCTGGGCACTCTCTTCCTCTGGTTTCCTCTTCTTTCTGACAAGACAATTTGATGAGGAAGCGCCACCTGTTGGTTTTCTACTGGCAATCATGGATCCTGAGGCACTGGCTCCACTAGGAGTGAAATCCAAAGTAGAGCTCTCTATGGAGTAGCTTTCAGGGCCAGTTCAGCTGTACTCCCACTCCACTGAGATTCCTTTGCATCTTCTATCTTCTCTTAAATTTCAGATAACAGTTCTTTCAGCTCCTCAATTTCCTTCTCATATTCAGTAAATGACCCTTCATCTTCCTTCATCTGCTCATGTAGTACAGCCATTCTCTTCTCAATGGCTTCAATAGATTTGCCAAACTGTGCTACTGCCCTATCATACTGAGAGTTGTAACCATTGGCCAAACCCAACTGGTAGTGAATCTCTGTAAGGAGATGATTGTGAGCTTCCAAATAATGTTCTTGCAGGATTAGGTAAGCCTGAAACTCCTCCACAGCTTGGATATAAATCTCAGATTCAACACTAACTTCTCCAAGTTGAAGATGGGCTTGTGCAGCATAAAGTTGGGCTTCTTTAGTTTCTAGCCTCTTAAAAATGATCTTGGCTAAATGCAGCATATCCCAGGCAAGTTCTCAACTCCCAATCTCCTCCTCTTCATTTTCTTGAAGAGACTTTTTTACCCCCCAAGAACTGATTCATTTGGTGTTTCTTCAGCCTTGCCATTTTCATTGACTTCTTCCTCTGAGCCTTCCGTTTCATCTACATTATCATTATTTTCTACCAAGGATTCACTTTCTGCTTTTTTTTCTCCTTCTTCCTCTTCTACATGTACCCCTTCTAAGGCGTTTCCCATCACCTGCTTTCTTGAGGACAGGATGTGTTTCAGATGCTCTTTGGCTCATTTTCTCTGAGGAGCAACCAAGGGGAGCTTTTTTTTTTCTCTTTCTTGGAATAGATGAAATGATGACTAGTAATTTCTGACCCCAAGGCTCCTAGAACCTTATGGTTCTAATTGTTGTTTGCAGTGGAGGTTAAGAAACGCCACCGTCTCTGCTGTCTGGGAACATCTTATCTATCCTTGACAGGGTTGAAGGGAAGGGGATGCTAATGCTTGTTGATTTCTAAGGCTAATTCAGAATCATCAGTCTCCCCCGCCCAAGGCTTTTCCTTTTGTTGTCTCAGGAAGGAATGCTCAGCTTGGGCCATCTTTTCTACAGCAAGAGACTCCTATGGATGAAGACAGTATGCCAAGCAGCCTATCCAACTTCCCTACCTCATTCCTCTGGTGGTGGTAGTTCTCTTTCACCTGGTAGGATAAAAATCTGATGCTCGATACTGACTGTTGTTGAGCAAAAATAGGAGAACATGGTCTTCCTTTGCTTCAGAGGGTGTTAACATTTGACTCCACTGCCCAAACACTTCAAGAGAAGACAAGAATCCTGACTGAAGTTTATAGCCAACGTCATGGTGTCTTTGAGCTAGAGCAGAACTGGATCTTATGAAAACCAAGAATTGCTTTATAGTCTGGGTGGCCAATGCCAGTCCATACTCTCTCCTCTAGTACTTTGCAAGAAGTGTGATAAGTTCACTGATAGCTTCTATTATTTCTCCTAGCTTGAAATAGCTCCTTAATCCAATCTTAGTCATGCTACTATGAAGACAATATGTTTGTTAAGTTGATGACAGCAATCTAGGCATGGATTGCATATCTGTTTTCTCACTCCTCTGACACTACTGGCTTGTACATACTAACTGATCAATAAGCAATAGTCAATGAAATTATTGAATGTGAAGCTGACTAGAAATGTTGCTAATTACTGATGATGAATGATGATGATGAGGAGGAGGTGGAGAAGGAGGAGAAGGAAGAGAAGTATATTGTGAGGCTGGGGCACTGAGCTAATCACATATCCAATATTTAGCTGGCCAATAAGTGGGCAAGAACTCTGAGCAGTTAGATTTTATAGGCCGAACAATCACTCTGACAATTATTTACATTTAGCCTTAAGTGCTTTCAAATATTCTAAGCAGCTTTATTCTGTAATTTCCTGGATACCTGGAGGAGTATGGTAAATCATTTTTGAGCATATATCATGCATATTGACCCCATGAAGCTCAAAATAACTATGTTTGTATGTAAGTTGCCACTTTATACATGAAAGTTTCTCTCATCCTTAGGCATGGCCAACTTTTTGCCATTAAGATATCATCTACAAGCCAGGCAGTGGTGGTGCATGGCTTAAATCCCAACACTTGGGAGGCAGAGGCAGGCAGATTTCTGAGTTCCAGGCCAGCCTGGTCTACAGAGTGAATTCCAGGACAGCCAGTGCTATACAGGGAAACCCTGTCTTAAAACAAAACAAAACAATATCATCTACAAAACCCATGCTTGAGGACTACATAGTATAGTTACAAAAAAATCACAAAAACTCATGCTTTGAATGAGTTTATGCCTTTTTTACTGGGGTATGTTCATTGCTATGCTGAACTGCGTGAGGCCAGTGGCCAGTGGTTGTATACCTCCCCTCCCCAGCATTTTCTTCCTCTTCTGCCTTACCCATTATAATTTTCCATCAGGAATTTAATAAACATTGACACATTGTGCTGGAAATGAATTCTTTTAAAATATAATGTGATGTTCTCCTTACAATTCTTTTGTGCTTCATGACTACATTGAGGTAATAATTGAGTGGAATTTGCCTGAGCCAGTGGCCTGGTGAAAGTTCACTGGAAGCAGAGTTAAAAGCAATACATGGTGACTTTGAGAGGTGAAGTTCACATATAAGATCAACCATACAGCTAGACCAGTCCCATAGTGCTGGCCCTTTCTTAACCCATTCTGGAGCTTACACACTTTACACTTTATCTGGGTCTTTTTGAACCACTTTAAAGAAAATTAAATGTATAACCTTCAAAATTATGAGTCTTTGGGGTTTAAATATGAGCATATGTCTTCTAGCTCTTTAGGTAGATAACCTAAGTTTTCCTTGTGCTAGCATTTTGTCTATAAAATATAGCCCGTGTTTAGTGAGGATGTGCCTATTTAAAGGCACAAGCTCACATACTAACAAGTCTCAGCTCTGTAATGCCAATGCTGTAACTTGCCCAAAGAATAAACACAGAGAGAACTCTGGGCTTCTAAGACCAGAGATGAAGAGTTTTGAAACAGGATGAGGTGAATAATGCCATTGCAAGATGAGTAGTTACCAGAAGTACCAGAGGATCTCAAGTCAACTGAGCTCCTTAGAATTGAAGCAGACTGAGAGAGGGAAACGACAAATGGTACTCATACTGTCTGTGGCTTCCATCCCGACTCTGATTCACTGGTTTATCTCCTTAGGTGCTTGGATTATAAAAGCAGCGCAAACACTGTCATTAAAAATAGAACGTTATATTGTAAATTAAATGTCCCCGCTGGGGAGGTAACATTTCTGAGCTATTTGCAGTTGGCAGACACTAAAATAAGATACTCACTCTGCAGTGGATTCTGTTTTCTTCCTGTGACTTTAATTGGACTGCCAGGACACACGTCATCTTCAAGTGTATTTACCTAGTCTACATCAAGAAAGTGAGTTTCGAGAAGCACGGAGAGAAGTTGAACAAGCGAGCCTGCCCTAGAATTGCACTGTATTGATTTGGTGTTAAACCAACAGGAAAGAATTCCTCGGAAACATTTCACCGCAGAAGAGGCCTGAGAATGGAACTTAGGTCTGCTGAGTTCTTCTCTTTAAATCAAAGGGCTCTATTTGCAGTTTGAAGTACTCTGGTGCATAGCAAAATCTTGGTTAGCTGAGATGCCTTGTGCCCATCTCTTACAGAACAATCACAAGAGAGATGTAACAACCACAAGTACTCCCAGGAAACCTGAAAGCAATACAGATGATGTGAAGCCTCATCTACATCTCCAGGGTTTGCCACCAAGAGCTCGAAAGCCTGAAGGTTAGAAGAGTCCCCAGTGACTGGCAAGTGCTCCACAAGGAAAGAGAATTCACTTTTGTTTTTAATACTTTCCTAGACAGAAATGTAGACTAGTAAATTAAAGGATTTTTCCCCCAAAGCAATGAAAAATTTTTTTCTAGTTGAATTTGTCTATTCGGTTTATTAATAGCCCTACTCTGAGTTTTCTGATTGTCTATTTTAGCCTTGCAAGGGATGAAGGAAGAACGCAGGCACTCAACAGGGCTACACTTAGATCTTCATGGGAGACACTGGTGTGCATTTACTTGGTGTTTGGTTTGGCTGGGTTTGTTTGGTTGTTTTTTTTTTTCAGGGGTTGTTATTTGGAGAATTTTCAGGGCAGCTTTATTTGCAGTGAGATTTAGCTATGAGCAACACAGATAGGGTACCTCCTCACAGAGGCCAGGGAGAAGTGACAGGTTTCAGCACTGTTTTAGATATGCAGGATTCTTACTCATTTCCAGCACTGATTTACAAAGACAGTAAAGATGCCCCTGGACATATGCATCCTCCTGTTAGCAAGTGTTTAAGGCCAGGGCAGGAGGTGGAGGAAGGGAAATGTGGCAACTCAGGATTGGGGTAGGAGGTGTTGATAAAGAACCTTAAGACTGGCAAGTAGCCAACCCAATTATTAGTAAAAAGAATTCAGGGTAGAGGTCACATTTGCCCACCATGACCTTGTCTGGTGACCACGTTCGATTTCTCTGCCATCAACCTCCAGCTTTACTTGTACCACCCTTAGTCTCACGGCTGGAATGCTCCTTCATGAATGTAAGACACAGATAAGCAGATGCCTCCTGAACAAACACACAATTCCCAACAATATTTATGGTGAGCCCCTGGGAGAAAATCCAGTGTGAAACACTTACTTCTGAGTTATGGATGTGCGTCATTGGAAATAGACAATTTGGATATCCAATTGCAAGGAAGTAATTAAATTACATCCAAAAAGAAATGTCTCTTCTTCTAAGAATCTCTTCGTCCTCTGTCTCGCACTAAGATGCTCACTTCTGGAAGATTTGCTTTTCTTTTTTTTTTTTCCTTCTGTTTTACTTGATTGTTGCTCGTCTGACTCAGACCTGTCTTTGGAGATGTATGACACTGTCACGTAAGTGGTTGTTGTTTGGACACTGGTAACTTCCTTTCCCAACCTAGTTACATAAGTTTTCTGAATATGCAAGAGCCAATGTCCCTCTTTGTATCAGGTATACTTGTGCACCAAGAATTCAGACCAGACAAATTGTTTGGCTTAGCGAGGGTAGCCTTTATTTTGGGTGTTATTATTTTGACCTCTCACTCCTTTGACCAGAAAGAAACTTTGAAGCTATTTTGTAAAATTACTTCTGTTCCTAGATAAAGAAGCTATAGATTAAGTGACCTGTTTGAGATTACATATCTAATTGATTGACAAGGTTAGGACTAGAGATGCAGTGTGTGGTCCATACTTTCACACACACGCACACACACACACACACACACACACACACACACACACACACACACACAAAACACATATATGAGATAAATCTCATATATTTATATATCTGAGATAAATATATAATATATAAAATTTTATATGAGATCTAGTGCACATCTGTATTTTAGAAATGCTTTTAACATTAACTTTCTACTTTAAGTATATGAACAATGATTTTTTATGATGTTTTCATACATGTGTAACATTATATTTGTGACTATTCACCCCCTTCATTAACTTCTCATTTCTCCTTCTCCTTCCCATTTTTCCCTTACCTCTCCCTAAATAGTCCCTTTTCTGCTTTTATGTCTCATACATCTGTTCCACATATGGGAAAGGAAATGTAATGTGTTTCTTCCAGTTAGTAACTAAAAAGAGAACTTCACTCACTCTTCTTCCAGGGTAGAGAGAAGGGAGAACAGGATGGTTGAATTAGTAAAATGACTCAGGCATTGACATAGGGAACTATCTTTGCTGTGTTTTGACTTGTGCAGGACTTGCTGCCTGGGCAGAAGCAGCCTCTTTGCCATCATGAAGAGCCACACCTGAGATGAATAGCTAACATGAAGACACACTGAACAGCCTGCATGGTGGACAGTATTTTCCCAGCTGCTGAGTTAATTTCTGATCTGTTGCTTTCTTGTCTTGTGATGTTGTTGGGAATTTTAGTAGGACTGATTGAGCAGCTCTCCCAAGTTCTATTCAGTAACTGCTACTATCCACGATGGGCATATATTCTTACTAGAAATGGCAAATAATACATGTTCCAGTGTTCAACTGGATATAACTTATTTTAATACTAACCCACATTGAGTTGTATGGTCTAACACTTACAACTGAGAGCATTAATTGCTGTTGTAGCCTGGCCTTGTTGTACAAAAATACAGAACTTAAATACAATTCAAATAGTTGCAGAGAGTGAGTCACCATTAGACTCTAGATGAGTGCTGTTATGGGACATGTCTCAAGTAAGGCTATCTCTCTCATTGCTGTCAGAGAAAACATACCGTTATCTGTTTACATTGGAACCTTCTCACTATTGACCTGATGGCTTCAGATTTGGGGAAGAGACCTTTTGGTGAATGTTCAATATGTCTTTGGTGGTTGAGTAAAAAGATAATAAGAGAAGAGAATTATGTTGGAAAGGAGTTCTTTGGGCTCAGTGGCATCCCAAGGGCAGTGTCACTCAGAAGGCAGGGTATCTAGAAGTATATCACCAAGGAGAAGAAAGTTCAGAAGTCATCAATTTTGAGTAAAAGTCAAAACATCCTAAAAGTCCTTCATGCCTTGCCCACTGGACAAATCACACCGGCTTTCAACTCCCAACACACAGGCTGCATTGTCCTTCTCCTATTTGATGAGATTTGTAAATAGCAGTGAATATAGGACGGGGCATAGAAAATGAAACCTGTATAGGTTAAAAGTGAGACATTGAGTTTCAGTAGAGAATTCTGCTCTCATTTGTCTTGCCTTATATGACTCATTTCAATTCCTGGTTTGTTTCCTATATTTTAAAATAAAGGTGGTAGACTAGCATTTAAAATAACCCTTTAATTTGTGAAACTGTGTCACAGAGATGATATTCATATGATTCCTTACAGAA
>JADRCC010574934.1:0-15152 GCA_019843855.1 Hylomyscus alleni | reverse complement strand
AGAGAGAGAGAGAGAGAGAGAGAGAGAGAGAGAGAGAAGTATTTGGGTTGGGTGTGGTGGAGCACACTTGTAATTCCAGCACATTTGTGTTTGAGACAGGAGGACTGTGAAGCCAGCTTCCCCCATAAACACACACCAAGGAGGACAGTACTCTTTGTCTGGAATGTCCTTATCTCACTTCTTCCAAAGCAGCTGTGTCCAAATTTACTATCGTGTTCAAGTCAAGACTGCATTCTTCCCACCTACACCTCAGAAACTAATAGACATGGTGTGCACACCCAGGCCTGGTCACTTCTGAAGACCGTGAGACTACTCTGACAGCTTTGCCCCATTTCCATGGGGTTGACTGACGTATTCAAAGTGATTCTCTGTCTCATCCAGCCGCTTTTGCTCTTAGCTATCATTCCATGACCCCTAGGAAACCTCTTGCTGCATTCCAGTGGTCCAGTGGAAAAAAAATAATGAAATTTCCAAGACAGAGAAAACAAGAAAATGACATCATATATATTTTTAGCTTTTGTTTTATTTTTGCTTTTGAACTGGGTTTCTCTGTGTAGCCCTAGCTGTCCTGGAACTTACTTTGTAGACCAGGCTGGGCTTGAACTCAGAAATCTGCCTGCCTTTGCAGGGATTAAAGGTTTCTGCCTCACACTAGAATAAAACTACAAATATGTATATTCGTGTATGCACAATGCAATTATGAGTAGGTGCGTACACATAGTTTAGTGGTAGAGCTCTGCTCACATGTGCAAGGTTCTGAATCTAGTCCCTGGCACCAAGGGAAAAGACATAGATGTAGATATATATGAGCTAAAAGAAGACAGGTGGGCTGACGAGATGACTCAGCAGGTAAGAGCACCGACTGCTCTTCCGCAGATCCTGAGTTCAAATCCCAGCAACCACATGGTGTGGCTCACAACCATTCACAATGAGATCTGATGCCCTCTTCTGGGATGTCTTAAGACAGCTACAATGAGCCGGGCAGTGGTGGCGCACGCCTGTAATCCTAGCACTTGGGAGGCAGAGGCAGGCGGATTTCTGAGTTTGAGGCCAGCCTGGTCTACAGAGTGAGTTCCAGGACAGCCAAGGCCTCACAGAGAAACCCTGTCTCGAAAAAAAAAAAAAAAAAAGAAGAAGAAGAAGAAGACAGGCATAATAAAGGAACCTATCATAAAAGGATTGTAAGTCAGCTTTTTACCTATCCTTATTGTTGGGAGGTCTGGACAGATGGCTCAGTGGTTAAGAACACTGGCTAATCTTCCCAGGTACTTATGTTTGGATCCCAGCACCCCAGTTTGGATGGCCTATAACTACTTGTAAGTCCATATCCAGGAGATTTTATGCCATCTTCTGCCCTCTATAGATACTACATGTGATGCACAGACATAGATGCAGGCAAAACACCTATACACATATACACATATAAAACAAGAAAATTAGGAGCTAGAGAGATGGCTCAGCAGTTAAGAGCACTGGCTGCTCTTCCAGAGGACCTGGGTTCAATTCCAAGAACCCACATGGCAGCTCACACCTGTTAGGAACTCCTGTTCTGACACGCTCACACATACATGCATGCAGGCAAAATATTAATGCACATAAAATAAAAATAAACTCTATGTGTCTGTGTGTGTCTGTATGTGTGTGTGTATGAAATTTAAAGACAGGGAATGTATCTAGGAAGGTGTTTTTGGGTTTTTTTGGTTTTTGGTTTTTTTTTTTTTTTTCGAGATAGGGTTTCTCTGTTATAGCCTAGGCTATTCTGGAACTCATTCTGTAGACCGGGCTGGCCTTAAACTCAGAAATCCGCCTGCCTCTGCCTCCCAAGTGCTGGAATTAAAGGCATGCGCTACCACTGCCTGGCTTTCTAGGAGGGTTTTAAAACATATTACAGAATAAAAACAATGGTATTATTTCTAAATCTACCTTCTGCTCTTTTTGTTTGTTTCATTGTTGTTTTGAGACAACAAAAGTCTAGCCTCGGCCGGGCGGTGGTGGCCCACGACTCTAATCCCAGCACTTGGGAGGCAGAGGCAGGCAGATTTCTGAGTTTGAGGCCAGCCTGGTCTACAGAGTGAGTTCCAGGACAGCCACGGCTACACAGAGAAACCCTGTCTCGGAAAAAAAAAAAAAAAGACTAGTCTTGAACTCATGATTCTCCTGCTGGTGCCTCCCCAAAGTGCTGGGATCTTAGGCTCACTACACCAAAAAAAAAAAAAAAAAAAAAAAAAGCTCCTTTCTGACTCCCAGCAAATCCCTGGGCCATTGGGAACATGCCTTTAATCCCAGTACTTGGGAGCAGAAGCAATGGGATCTCTGTGAGTCCATGGATGGTCTACAAAGTGAGTTCCAGGACAGCCTAGGCTACACAGAGAAACCCTGTCTCAAAAAAAAAAGAAAAAGAAAAAGAAAAGCTCTATCTCAAAAAAAAATTTTTTTAAGTAAGTAAATAAATTGTGGCGGCAGCACACACCTTTAATCCCAGCACTTGGGAGGCAGAGGCAGGCACATCTCTGAGTTTGAGGCCAGCCTGGTTTACAGAGTAAATTCCAGGACAGGCAAGGCTACACAGAGAACCAACCCTGTCTAGAAAAATCAAAACCAAAGTTAAATGAAAAATCTTTAAAATATTGGCTGAGGTTCAAGATACAATGAAGTTAGTCAAGAAACAAGTTTATGAGATACCTTCTACGCGCTGAGGACTGCGCGTGTGCATTAATTTTCTTTAGTTACTACAACAAATCATCACAATTTAAGTTGATTTAAAAACCCACAAATTTATTATCTCACATTTCTGGCCAGAAATCCTAACTTCCCACTTTCAACAGGGCTGTGTACAGTCTGAAGGTTCTGGGGAGGACTGGCTTCCTTGTTTCTCCACATTCCTTGGCTCCTGGCCCTTTTAAACAGCTTTAAAGCCAGCAAGGTAGCATTGTTAAATTAAGGAGGAGGTCATTAGCCTCGGGCAGTCTCCATATTTCGAGTTCCTATGTAGTAACAAACTGTAACCTAACTTAGCATGTAAGCAAACTGAATCCTAGTTTAGGAGAACGCAGGAGCTGAGTCTCAGTTAATCACAGGCTACCAACTTGTCGCGATGCCCAAATAAGGCAGGCACCTGCCTCTGGCCAATCAAGTGATTTTCCTAATTTGCTTCTGTGGGTAGCCTATAAAAGCCCGAATGTCTTCTAGTTCTGAGTGCTTCCTCATTCACAAATTGGTCTTTGCTCAAATAAGCTCTGCTAAATTTAACAGGCTGGTACATTCAGAAGCATCCTTAAGTTTGACCGAGCCTCCTCGGAGTATGAAGTTCCTTCCTCTTTCCAGAATAATCTCCCATCTCAAGGTCCCTTTCTTTTTTCTTTTTTCTTTTTTTGAGACAGGGTTTCTCTGTGTAGCCCTGGCTGTCCTGGAACTCACTCTGTAGATCAGACTGGCCTCAAACTCAGAATTCCACCTGCCTCTGCCTCCCAAGTGCTGGGATTAAAGGCGTGCGCCACCACCGCCCGGCCTTTCTTTTTTTCTAGATAGGGTTTCAAATGTAGCCTGAGGTTGCCATGAACCCACCACGTTTCCCAGGCTAGCCTTGAACTTGTGGCAACCATCCTGCCTGAGCCTCTCAAATGCTGGAATTACAGGCATGGGCTACCAAACCTAAGTTCAAAATCTTTAACTTACTCATGCCTTGGCAATACCTTTTGTCTTGTAAGATAACAAACGAAGAGCCTCCTGGGTTTAGGCTGGTGACCGCTTTTGGAGGACAATAGTTTACATTATTGTTGTGATACAGAAGGTAAGATCTCAGTTCCTGGCTGGGCAATGGTGATGCACACCTTTAATCCCAGTACTTGGGAGGCATAGGCAGGTAGATTTCTGAGTTCAAGGCCAGCCTGATCTACAGAGTGAGTTCCAGGACAGCCAAGGCTACACAGAGAAACCCTGTCTCAGGGGAAAAAAAAAAAAACTCAGTTCCTGGTTGTGTGGTGGTGCAACCTGTAATCATAACACTTGGAAGGCTGAGGCAGGACTATTTTGGCAAGTTCAATGCTAGCTTCTTTCTGTCTCAAAAACAACTCTCTTCTTCTTCTTCTTCTTCTTCTTCTTCTTCTTCTTCTTCTTCTTCTTCTCCTTCTCCTTTTCCTTCTCCTTCTCCTGCTTCTCCTTCTCCTCCTCCTCTTGCCTCTGCCTATTCTTTTTCTCCTTTCTCTCTCTCTTTTTCTTCTTGTTCTTCTTTCTCTTGCTCTTCTCCCCTCCCCCCTGTGATGTGTGTGTGTGTGTGTGTGTGTGTGTGTGTGTGTGTGGTCTCACTATGTAGCCCCGGCTGGCCTCAAACTCAAGGAGGGAGAGGGGTGGGTGTGCATCACATGGAGATTGTATTATAAAAGGCAAGACAAAAACCACAGGTAGATTAATAAATCTATTCAGAGGCTGATAACAGCAATAAAGGTATCTTTAAAAAGTAAGATCAGGAGGACCAGATGTAGGTAGGGGGTGGGGGGTGTTCCTCTGTGGAGGTGGTAGGGGGTGGGGGTGGGGTGTTCCTTTGTGGAGGTAGCTTTGAGCTAAAGCCTGAAAGACTGGAAGATACTGACAGGCACCTTTGGTCCTGTACCTCTGGTAGTTTAGGCCTGTTGATTCAAGAAGTTAGTTTTTCCTCCACAATCATGAGCTATATGAAGCAGACTAGCTCCAGTGTATAGAGTAAATATTGACTTATTGCCCACCTACTCAGGCAGCTGAAATTCTCAAGACTTTTTGAATTTCAAGTCAAAACTGAGAAGCTGTAGGGCTTACCTAATTCCAGCACTCAGGAGACTGAGGCAGGAGGATTGGTACAAGGTTGAGGTTAGGCTGAACTACAGAGGGAGACCCTACTTCAAAAACCAAAACAAGTGACAATGTAAAAAAAAAAAAAGCTAAGGCACTCAGCTGCCAAACCTGATGACCTCAGTTTGACAATCTGAGTTTGATCCCCGGGATCCCACAAATAAATACATAAACACAATGATCTAAATCCCCTCCCCTTTAAAAGTAGAGCTTTTGTTTGGGGGTGTGTAAAAGCAGCCAGGCTGTAGAGATGCCTCAATGGAACGCTGGCTTCTCTTGCAGAGGACCTGAGTTCAGTTTTTAGCACCCACATCACAACACACCATCATCTGTAACTCCAGTTCCAAAGGATCCGATGCGCTCTTCTGGACTCTGGCTTCTTTGGGCACTTCCTTGCATGTGGTGCACAGACATATCACACATACAATAAATCTAGAAGAAGGAAGAGGAAGAGGAGGAGGTGGAGGCCCCCCCGCTTCGCCTGCTTGCCTTGTGGGACTGAGCAACTGCTGGATCCTTGGACTTCCATTCACAGCTGCAGCCGACTGTTGTTGGGAGCTGATTTTTGGGAGTTGGACTACAGACTGTAAGTCATCAATAAATTCCTTTACTGCATAGAGACTACCATAAGTTCTGTGACTCTAGAGAACCCTGACTAAGATAAATTGGTACCCGGAGTGGTTCTAGAGGAGCAGAAGTATAAAGATGAATCTTTTAAAATTCTGGAGATGGGTTGAGGATCCATCAGCTCCTTCAACCACTGAAACCTCTCCAAATTCTCTCCCTCCTGGGGGCTCAGAGAATACTGAAGACCCGTGGTCACAACTATATTTCAAGCTCAAAGAAGCTAATGCCTTTGATTATCCTGATGAATTTGGGGATTCGGTGTACAAAGCTTTCCACAAGATGGGGAAGAAATCGGAAAATGATTTTGTTGGTTGGTTGCTTTTAGCATCTCGAGAAAAAACGATGAAGGAAAATAAGGAGTTGTGTGATAAAATTGAAAGGCTCCAGATAAAAGTAAATGATCTAAAAGTTGCTAAGTGTGTCCTTGAAGATAATCTTCTCTCCAACAGCCATAGAGTTAAAGTTGCAGAAAATAAAAGTGAAGCTCTCATTATAAGGTTGGCTGGGTTCGGTCCTCAGCTCTGGAAAAAAAAAAAAAGAAACAGAACCCAGAAGTGTTTGTGTTTGTGGTCTGTCACTAAACCCCAAAGACCGCAATAATGGAAGCCCAACCAGGAGTTGTTAAAGCTTGGCCACTGGGGTTTAAATTTGGGGAGAATGATTTCCAAACACTCTTCAGAAAGCCCTGTTAAGCATTCCTCTGTTGAGCTCTGATTGCTTGCTGCATTCTAGATGCAGGGAAACTGGGAACTGGGGCCTGGATTCTTGGAGGAAGTGGGTGGGTCCCACTGGTCTTTCACATCCCATAGCACACCTAGAGCAGTGGAACCCTGGGGCAGCAGAGCAGGTAGAGTATCTGGCTTTCCCAGGAGAAAGTCGTCCCTTCCCTGGGGCTGTAACAGGGAGGGTTTTCTGCAGATTAAAAACAAAGATTAGTATCAAGGATGAAGCCAGCCAGTTAAATAAAAATAACAAAGAGTTTGCAAAAGTTCTCGACCCCACTAACAAAATGTTTTTCTTCTTTGGTTCTCAGGGAAGGGAGAGGTTCTTATCCTGGAATGTCTAGAAATTTCACAAAGGTTTTTTTTTTTTTTTTTTGGTATTTTCGAGACAGGGTTTCTCTGTGTAGCCCTGGCTGTCCTGGAACTCATTCTGTAGACCAGGCTGGCCTCGAACTCAGAAATCCGCCTGTCTCTGCCTCTCAAGTGCTGGGATTAAAGGCGTGCGCCACCACCACCCGGCCTGAAAATAATCTCTTAATTTGAGGGCTATGATATAGTTCAGAGGTAGAGCACTGTGTATCATGGGAGAGGCCCTGGCTTTCTTCCTTTGTGCCAGAAAGGGGGAAAAAAAAACTTATTTCAAAACAAATGTATTTGAGTACAAACATGAATTAGATGCATTTTATATGCAAATAAGCATATGTAAATTAAATATGGAAGTTGTGCGATTTAAAGTATGTTTGACGTATGGTAAAGCTTCGAATGTAAAGTGTGCTGTGGGAAAGTCTCCACGTGTGTATGTGTCTGTGGAATCCCTCCTACACGCAAGATAGCAAGTGTAGAATTTGGAGGTGGCGGGGTGGATCTGTTTTGCCTGAATTTTGACCTCTTATTAGCTCACAAATTTGTACTCTGAGTAATGAAACAAGATGAGTCACTTACAAAAAAAATTTTTTTTTTCTGCGAAAGTAGTCAGGAAAGAAAGCCAACGTGCTACCCACCCGCTTGGCAGGTGCTCACTAGCTCATTAACAGCAATCTTGTCACTACGCGGTTGTCTCTTTCTCTCTTCACTGAACACAGGGCTCAGCAGGAATGCAGAGGGCTGAGAAAGTGCTCAGTGGGAATTCTGGGCCAGCTCGCAGCAGCGGCTGCTCCATGTGGAAGCAGGAGAGATCTCTGCCCTTGGCTCCCCAGTCGCTCTGGCTCTTGCTCGAGGTTACTAGGCATAAGGTCTTTCCTATTTCAATATTCCCTGTGGCGAGGAGAAAAAGGACCTCCTTTATCCTGCCAGCCTATCCTCCTAGCACCTAGACCGAAGTCCTGTTCTTCACCACGATTCAGGCGTATTTATTGAATTGCCACACTGTTTCAGGCTCAAGGTATGGAGCAGAAGTCTAAACAGTGGATTTTACCTGCCTGGCTTAAGTTCTTGTGCTTCTTTCTGTGGGGAAACTAAAAGTTAGACTCTTGATGCTGCCCATTGGTAACTCGTGGGTTATTTCCAGGTGTGTGTCCTCTTTTCTCCTTGGCTTTGCCACTGCTGCACTATCTATAATCTTCACCAGCTCCATGCCCTCCCCTGAACTATCTGTGGGTGTTTCTTCCCCTGTTCCCTAAGCATGGGGAAGGTCTTTCCTTTCCTCTGTCCATGGCTCCTCTCCCTCAGGGGTTCATTCACGTTCCTACTTTCTACTTTTACTTCTAAATCAAGACATCTCTCAACTCTGTCAACCCTGGACTCTCACCCATAAACCAAATCTGTTTCCCACTTCTCCTGGTCTCTGCACCTGCGCATCTCATCTCTGATTAGGGCACAAAGTAGGGGCATGGGCTTCCCCAGCATGGCACCTCTCTGTCCCAGAGTTCCTGTCTCCACTTCTCACAGCCCTCAATCACCCAAATACAAGGAATGACTCTTTGCTTGGAATTATACCAGAGACTAGCAATTAGGAGACCCAGATGGGTATTGTGGCTCACACCTGTAGGATCAGAGGACTGCTGTGAATTAGAGCAGCCTAGGCTACTGAGTGGAGCCCTGTCTCAAAATAGCCACTTCTTAGACCCACATGGAAGCTCACAACCTAGAGTCTGGGACTCCAGTTCCAGGGGATCTGATGCCCTCTCCTGACTGACTTCCTGGGGCATCAAACATGCAGGTGGCATACATACATACATACATACATACATACTATATATATACATACAGCAGAACAGGCACATATATAAAAGTAAATAAAGCCTAAAGTAAAACCAAAATCAACTATAACAATAAGATGGCAAAGGCCTATGAGTTCACCAGAATAGATTTATCAGCTGACAACAAAGATTTAGCCACTTGTTCAGTTCATGTTTTTAAAGTACCCATCCCAGTTCCATCTGATTCAATGCCCTCTTCTGGCCTCTGAAGGCACCAGGTGCGCATGTGGTGCACAGAAAATACACGAAGGCAAAACACCATAAACATCAAACAAAATAATGATGATATTTTTTAAAAGATTTATTTGTTATATATAAGTACACTGTAGCTGTCTTCAGACACAACAAAAGAGGGCATCAGATTTAATTACAGATGGTTGTGAGCCACCATGTGGTTGCTGCGATTTAAACTCAGGACCTCTGGAAGAACAGCCAGTGCTCTTAACTGCTGAGCCTTTTCTCCAGACCTAATAATGATAATATTAATAATAAAAACCAAACCAGGGCTGAGAAGATGGCTCAGGAGTTAAAAGAGCCTGCAGCTCGATCATGAGGACAGGAATTTGGATCCCAGTACCTACATTTAGCAGCTCACAGACTGCCCGTAACTACACATACCCTCATCTGGCTTCTAAGGGGATCTACGTGAACACGCTACATACCCCCAACCCTGACACACACATACATAAACAAAATCAAAATAAATGTAAAAACCAAACCAAGCTAATAAACAACCTGGTACCTACCCTGAATATGGAACATTTAAAGCAAATTCTTAGACCCAGAGCAACTTTACGGACTATGTGGCCTCGGCCTTGGGCAAGGCAGGCTGTGAAGTAACTTTGGACTCTGGAGAAGATTGGTCACCGCTAGGCTTAAGTCAGATTGCGCAGGGCACAAAAATAAGGAAGTCGGGAATCTCTGAGAGTCTAGAGAAGAGGGAGGAGGCAGGAGGCAGCAAGGGCTAGCAGCTTGGATTCCAGCTCTGGCTGATTCCGTGTCCTGGACAGGCCTGGTACAGAAGCAGTCTTACTCTGACCACTCAGCAAGATGATCAGAAATGACAGCTGTGCACAAGCAGCAGAAAGTCCTCTGCTACAACCGAGCAGTCTAAACAAATATGAATAAGTAAAATGAAATACACACACACAGGATCCTGGAACAGAAAGAAGACACTAAATTAGACGTGAAGGAGGCTGGAGAGATGGCTCAGGGGCTGAGAGCACTGGGCGCTTGCTCTTCTAGAGGACCAGAGTCCTCTAGCACCCACACGACAGCTCAAAACCAGTCTTGCGTATGCAGCACTGCCTTCTGGCCTCCACAGGCACCAGGCACACAAGTTATGCATCAACGTGCATACAGGCCGAACACCCACAAACATAATTTAAAGAAACTAAGAAAAGAAAAAGCATGTCCTTTAGCTAATAGCAGTAATTGCTATACAAATGCCATACTATTAATATTAAGATATAAAGAATTGGAAAACTGAGCAGGGCATGGTGGTTCACGCTGTAATACCAGTATTTGAGAGACCGAGGAAGGAGAATTTTCATAAATTCGGGGCAAGATTGGACTAAATAACAAGGCCTTGTCAAGAGAACACGATGATAATAACTTTGGCACCGTGGCACACACCTATAATCTCAGCACTTGGGAGGTAGAGGAAAGACCAATCAGGAGTTCAAGACCATCCTTGACTACACAGAAAGTTTGAGGCAAGCCTGGGCTACCTGTTCTAGTTCCTAATAAAATTTTGATTGTAAGACTTTGGAACCCTAAGCTCAAGGGGAAGGGCCCGTCACTATGTGAATTCTTGCTGGAAGAACCTAATCAAGGCAAGTCACTGAGCTCGCTGGGAGAACAGCTTCTTACGCACAAGGCCTTGAGTACCAGCGTCTCTGGCACCACCACCCACTAAAGACAAGGAATGGAAAGATGAACAAAGGAAAGAAACAAGATGCACTTTGTTTCTACTAGTAGTTTCACAAAAAGAACACAGCCAATATCAAACAGAGGAAAGCGCCCTGCTTCGCCCATAATCAAACAGATGCGAACCAGAGCAACTCCAAGACCTCACTGCTTTGTCTATCAGGCCGGCAGGTCTCATTGTTGTTCTGTTTGTTTGTTCGTTTGTTTTGTTTTAAGGCTGGGAAATGCCTGGCACTAGTACACTGTGAGAAAAATAGGCGTTCTCAAATGTTCTTGGTGGGAGTGAAGACTCTCAGACTTTTTTGGTGAGCAACCATCCAATAACTGTCATTTGAAACACAATTATGTTTTGACTCACTGACAAACCCCATGGCTACAGCGGTGGATGAGTATAATTTTGAGGTCTGACAAAGTGCATGCTGTGTGTGAAGATACACAGTCCTTTCAACATTTCTTTTCTGTTTTTTTTCTTTTCTTTTTTTAAAAGAAAAGATTTATTTTTACTTTATGTGCATAGGTATTTTGCCTGCATGTGTGTCTGTGTGCCATGTGCATACCAGTTGCCCATGGAAGTCAGAAAAAACAGTATCAAATTCCCTGGTACTAGAGTAATAGTTGTGAGCTGCCATGTGGGTGATCGGAACTGAACCTGGGTTGTTAAAAGAGCAACCAATTGAACTGAGTCCAGGGTCCCCAGTGAAGGAGTTAGAGAAGGACCAATGGAGTTGAAGGGTTTGCAGCCCCTTAGGACGAACAACAATATGAACTAACTAGTACCCTCAGAGCTCCCAGGGACTCAACCACCAACCAAGGACTATACATGGTGGGACTGATTGTTCTGACAGCATGTGTATAGTAGAGGATTGCAAAGTCGGTCATCAATGAGAGGAGAGACCCTGTGAAGGTTCTGTGCCCCAGTGTAGGGGAATGCCCGGGCCGATAAGTGGGAGAGGGGTGGCAAGCAGGGGGAGGGGGAGGCAACAGGGGTTTGTTCTTGTTGTTTTGTTTGTTTGTTTGTTTTGTGGAGGTGAAACTGGGAAAGGAGATCATATGATATGTAAATAAAGAGTATCTAAGAAAAAAATGAAAAAAAAGATAAAACTTAAAAAATAAAATAGCCGGGCGGTGGTGGCGCATGCCTTTAATCCCAGCACTTGGGAGGCAGAGGCAGGCGGATTTCTGAGTTCAAGGCCACCCTGGTCTACAGAGTGAGTTCCAGGAACAGCCAGGGCTACACAGAGAAACCCTGTCTCGAAAAAACAAAAAAACAAAAACAAAAACAAAAAATAAAATAAAATAAAATAAAATAAAAATAAAAGAGCAACCAATGCTCTTAATTGCTTAGCCATCTCTCCAGCCTCCCCTTCTCCTTTTCTTTTTCTTATTTATTTATTTATTTATTTATTTATTTATTTATTTATTTATTATATATAAATACACTGTAGCTGTCCCCAGACACACCAGGAGAGGGCATCAGATCTCAATCTGGATGGTTGTGAGCCACCATGTGGTTGCTGGGATTTGAACTCATGGCCTCTGGAAGAGCAGTTAGTGCTCTTAACCGCTGAGCCTTCTCTCCAGCCCGCCAGAGTTCTTTAAAGAAGGAAAAGACAGAAGAGCACACAAGAGAAGCAAAGTTCAGAGTGATGTGTATATGATCTCATTCGTGAAATTACATACGCACAGGAGCAGTTCCATAGTTTACAGCTCAGTGCAACATTGAATGACAGGAGCCCTTGTTCACAAGAATTCCCATACAGTAACGAACGGCAGCAAAGCACTGAAGCAAGCCTGGGACCCTTCAGAGCGGGGCTGCTATGGAACAGCGCAGGTCACATGCCCACGGAGCTAGGGTCTCTCCATACACAGTTGACTCCATTATTTGATTCTGTATTTGCCACTTCATCTAACTTGCTAACGCTGACTTGTAATCGCCCAAACAAGATGCAGAGTGCTTGCAAGATCATTGATGGACATGCACAGAGCAGAAAAACAAAAATGTCACTGGCTATTATATTACCAGCTGAGGCCAAATGAGGTGACACTGCTTCTCTTTGGGCCCCTGGCTTACTCCATTAAGTAAGCATCTCTTTCTCTAATGTATTATATTTAGTGTGACACATGCTTGGCAGGGTTGTTATTTAAAAATGATCCTCGGGATCATGTGGAAGTGCTGCCTAGGGTTCCTGGTCAGGAGACAGCGTCCATGTATTAGACAAGCTTCCTTCCTTCAGGCATGAGTTACCTGTGAGGAACCAACAAAATGCATTCCAGAAGGTAAGACTCAGCAGAAACATGCATAGAACCGCTTCCATACTGACCAAGTGAAAATACTTGTACACCGTGATCCCGGCACTGAGCAGCTCCAGTTCAAGGCCAGTCTGAACTACAGAATTGAGACCTTGTCTCAAACTTAATTTTTTTTTTTTTTTTTTTTTTTGGTTTTTCGAGACAGGGTTTCTCTGTGTAGTCCCGGCTGTCCTGGAACTCACTCTGTAGACCAGGCTGGCCTCGAACTCAGAAATCCGCCTCCCTCTGCCTCCCAAGTGCTGGGATTAAAGGCGTGTGCCACCACTGCCCGGCTCAAACTTAATTTTTAATGTTGCTTTTTTTTGAGACAGGGTTTCTCTGTGTACCCTACCTATCCTAGAACTTGCTCTGTAAACCAGACTGGCCTTGAACTCAGTAATCCACCTGCCTCTGCCTTCCAAGTGCTAAGATGAAAATCATATGCTACCATTTACGATTATTTACAAGCCTCAGTGAAATTTTTTTTTTTTTTTTTTTTTGAGACAGGGTTTCTCTGTGTAGCCCTGGCTGTCCTGGAACTCACTCTGTAGACCAGGCTGGCCTTGAACTCAGAAATCCACCTGCCTCTGCCTCCCAAGTGCTGGGATTAAAGGCATGCGCCACCACCGCCCGGCCAGTGAAATATTTTTGTGTGTGCAGGTACATGTGCACTGTAGCGCCTGTGTGGCTGTCAGAAGGAGTTTTTCCCTTTACCATGTGGGCTCTGGGTATCAAATTCAGGTTGCCAAGCTTGGAGGCAAACCTTTACCTGATGAACCATCTCGCCAGCCATAATTAATTTTATGACCAGAGATTTTTTCAAGAGCTTAATTCAAGTTAAGTGTAGTGGTACAAACTTTTAATCCCAGCACTCCGGAGGCAGAGGAAGGCAGATCTGAGTTACAAGCCAGCCAGGGCTACATAATAAAATACTGTCTTTGGGCTGGAGAGATGGCTCAGTGGTTAAGAGCACTGACTGCTCTTCCAGAGGTCCTGAGTTCAACTCTCAGCAACCACATGGTGGCTCACAACCATCTGTAATGGGGATCCGATGCCCTCTTCGGGTGTGTCTGCAGACAGCAACAGTGTACTCACATACATTAAATAAATAAATAAATAAATCTTTTTTTTTTTTTTCAAGATAGGGTTTCTCTGTGTAGCCCTGACTGTCCTGGAACTCACTCTGTAGACCAGGCTAGCTTCAAACTCAGAAATCTGACTGCCTCTGCCTCCCAGTGCTGGGACTAATTGCATGTCCTACCACTGCAGGGCTCTCTTGGTTTTTTGTTTTTGTTTTTTGTTTTTTTGGGTTTTTGTTGTTGTTGTTGTTGCTGTTGTTGTTGTTTTTGAGACAGGTTTCTCTATGAAGCCCTGACCTAAAACTCATGCCATAGACCAGTCTTGGCCTTGAACTCAGAGACCCCCACCTGCCTCTGCCTCCCCAGTGCTGTGATTAAAGGTGTGCACCACCACATCTGGCTTATTTTTATTTTTTTTTATTTTATTTTTTATTTTTTTATTTTTGTTTTTTTCGAGACAGGGTTTCTCTGTGTAGCCCTGGCTGTTCCTGGAACTCACTCTGTAGACCAGTCTGGCCTCAAACTCAGAAATCCGCCTGCCTCTGCCTCCCAAGTGCTGAGATTAAAGGCGTGCGCCACCACGCCAGGCTTATTTTTTTATTTACACATATTTGCGTGTCTGAGATAGAGGGAGAGTGTTAAGTCATGCATGTGAGTGTGCCCACAGAAGCCAGAAGAGGGCGTCTGGTCCCCTAGAGCTGAAGGGTCCTCTGGAAATAAAGCCTTAAGTGCTGAGCCATCTCTCCAACCCTGCTTTTCCTTTATACTTTAATGAGCTATTTGATGTTTTTACTCCAAGTGAACCTTATTTTCTGAAAATAAGTGTGAAAGTATGCATTTATCAAATTCGTTCCCTGTCTTGTATGTCTAGTGTAACATTGGCCCACCCTTCTCCTCTTTCCTGTTCTTTCCAGAAGAGCTACTTCCTGACGGCTCTTCCTAACCCCCCACTTCCACGGGGTCATTCCCCTCTGGAAAGCCTCAGCAGTTCCCCTTCACAGACTTATCAGCTCCAGCTTGCTGCATTCCTGCATTCTCAGGCATTCAGGTCTCCGTCTTAGGACTTCCTATTCTCCACATACAGGGGATCTCTCCATTCCCACTGTGTTTATTTCCTCTCTCTGCTCAGCCGCTATGCATGTCTGAGCTCTGCTCATCTCTGCGTCTGCACATTTGCCTCTTGACCTCCAGGACAGGACGGGTCCTCCCATCTACCCCTGCCCATGGTTTAGTTTCACTGGATTCGTTGTAGTCTTTATCGCATCACCCGCACCTGCTAGTACAAACCTGAATCCTCATCCCAACTTTTCTCATTTCTGAATTCTTCATGAGCTAAGTAAGACACCCGATGAGTGTTATTTTAGATTCTCTAATTGCCTGTGTTCACGTATTAAAGGTTAAGTACTTGTTGGCATGGCGGTGCCTGCCTTTAATTCCAGTACTTGGAAGGCAGAGGCAGAGGCAGGCAGAACTATGTGAGTTCA
>JADRCC010574933.1:0-10042 GCA_019843855.1 Hylomyscus alleni | reverse complement strand
AGGGAATGTGCTGTGTTTATTACAGTAAACAACCTTTTCAGGACCTCTAGCATGGCTTGAGGAATTTTGTGGTATGGTTTGGGGCTTGAATCAACCTAAGTGAACAGACTTCAGCCATTTTAACCCTACTCTTCAGAACATGGCACAGGCTGAGTGGCTTCCCATGATTCTCCAGGACCCAGCCACCATCTCTACTTGCAGGACTGTCTCGAGGCTTCCTGGTGGACCACACTACAGCATCTTCGTTTATACCATATTCTCTTCTGAAGAGTTGCCTGTGATTGGCCTACCACAGCCTAACCTCCAAAATAGGGGAAGTTCCATAAAAGGAGTTGTTCCTGTGTGCCCTTTCCCCTCCCCCCTCCATTGCGATAAAACACTGACCAAGGGAACTTGGAGAAGAAAAGCTCTATTTAGTTTACACTTGCAGGTCTGTCACTGAGGGAGGCCAGGGCAGGGACTCAGGAGGAACTAAAGCAGAAACACAACAAAACGCTATTTACCAGCTTACTTTCACTCTCAGCTTTCTTAGACACCCTAGATTGCCTGCTATGCACAGCGGGCTGGGCCCTCCAGGTTATCTATCAGCACAGCCTCTCATAGACATGGCTATGGCCAGTCTGCTCTGGGCAGCTCCTCAGCTAGGTTCCTTCTTCCTCCGGAGACTCTAGGTTGTGCTAAATTAAAAATGAAAGCTTAGGCAGGACAGGGATTTATAACAAAGAATTGCTCAAATGCAGAGAGAAACAATACGAACACTGCAGGGTTTAAAGTTCAAAGCCCAGAGGGTCCTTTCTCTCACTTGGTACTATTTGTAGCCACAGTGGAGAAGCCTTGGCTGGAGTTCTTACAGGCCCTTCCTCCTCACCTAGAGGGGACTTTACACAGTGGGCGCTTGCCTGGCTTTGTGTCTTTGTGTCCTCTCTCACTGGGCCAGATGGTAGCATCTGTGCCTGTCTTCCAGAGGCCGCAGGCTCTCAATGCTATCTTCCTTTCCAACTCTCAAGGGGCCGGAGAACAGAGAGGTGGGTTTGCACCCAGCTTCTGGGTAGTAGGATCAGTTTCTCTGTCCAGTACTCCAATTACTACTCGATATACTGTGACTAAGACTTGGCGTCGTCTTGGCTCAGCCACCTGCCACTTTGAGGACTTAACCTTCCATATTCTCAGAGGTTCAAGTCTTCTGATTTGAAAAACGAGAATTTGTGTTATGTACAATTCCTTATCTATAAGCCAATTTTTTGTTGTTGTCGTTGTTGCTAAAACAAAATTGCAAGAACTGGGTATTTCATAAAAAAGTTTGTTTTTTAAATTTTTGCTTGCTTGTTGCCTGTCTGCCTGCTTTCTTTCCTCCTCCTCCTTCTTTTTCTTTTCTTTTTTAAAGATAGGTAGCTCTGGCCATCCAGGGGCTTACTATGTAGAGCAGGCACAGAGATCCTCCTGCCTCTGCCTCCTGCATGGATTAAAGCCATGCCCACCATGCCAGGCCCAGTGAGGAAAATGGTTTATTCTGTTTGTCCTCATGAGGGCCCAAAGCCATTTGATGATGTCAAATGATGTCAAAATGATGTCATTTCAGTCTGTGGAAATGACATCATGCTGTGTGGCACCATGGGAGAACTTGTTTTCTCACAACTCACTCCAGTGCCAACCAGCTGGGGCTCTCCCCTGAGAACTCCACTAATCTCTCTGAGAATGAAGTCACCAATGGCTTTCCAGGGGTTCCATCTCCAGAACTCCATGGGCCACACAAAGATCAAGCTTTCACAAAGAATGCAAATATATCCCACCACAGTAGGAGGACAGCAATGTTGTGTCCTTCCCAAGGCTGCCTCCCCAGGATCAGAGCTCTGTTGACATCACACATTAGCCAGTCTTTATTGTTTGCAGGGGACAGAAGAAGAAATGGTGCCAAACTACAGAAAGACAGAGCAGAACAGAGTTTCCATGCCTTCTCCTTGTTCATGTGCTATAGACAATAACATTTGTTATTGTCTCTCAGAAAGGGTGTGTGGAAATGGAGGCAGGACCATCAACATCACCCCCATTTTTCTTCTAGTATTGGGGGCACCATTTTACCTACAGGAGCTACTGCCTCTGAATTTGAGGGCTCATCCTTTAGCCGAGGGTCTCATTACATGTTGTGGGTGAAAGTAGAGGCCCCGATTTTACCCAACTTGTCAGTACTATGTTCCTTGATTCTAAAGTGGGAATTCACGGATCCTTATTAGCTACCAGTGAAGTGAGAAGCCGGCATGCTCCTGCCAAGGGCTCCTGTACGCTCCAAAGGCTGAGACTTTGTGGCATACTCTAATGTACAGCAGATTTCAGAGCACAGCACACTGGAGACGATCAACCATGTACCCTCAGGATCCTGGCACTGCCTGGAGCTGCTGCTGCTGCCACAGTGGCCTGGCATAATGAGAGGGGATTAGACTGTATATAGTCAAGCCAGGAAAAGATCCAGATTCAAAATTCTAACAATTTCTACTATACCAGTAGTACTATGTGTCACTTCTGCAGACGAGAATGTTGTCTCGTCTTAAGTTGGGTACCGTCTGTAAGACATTTGTCCAGCTTCCCTTATTTAGAAAACTAGTCAGGTATTTTCAAAGGGCAGACCTGATGAATGGTTGTCTCCCAGGCAGACCACCTTTGCTGAAGTGACCAGGTAGTTGGAATTCCATGGTGAACATAAAGGTGAGGAGAGCCCACTGGCACGGCTGAGGGAGGTCAGAGAGGCTCTCAGGTCAGAGGCCGGAACGTCCGTCTGCTGGCTTTTCTGATCATATCTAGCAAATCTGTGCTTTACAATCCTCCAAAGACCAATATGAGTTATAGCTGCCAGGAATGTGGCTTGGTTGTTTTTAGCTCGGAGAGAGGAATGAGAGAATTAATAACATAGAGGAAAAATACTTTAGGCACAGATAGCCACAATTATATTTACAGTTTCTGGGTGTGCACACACCCTGACAAATTTATCCATGAACCCTAGATTGGGAAACATAATTTTCGCTTTTTGCTTCTTGTGGGAAAAACAAAAATTTATTCAAGAAACTCTTCAAGGACCTAACCAGATCCCTAGACACTTTTTCTAGAAATTAATCTACAGTTGACGGCAACTGCAGTTCAGTGCTAATTAAACTATTGACAGCCCACATTGATAGATATGAAAAAACAAAGCTACTCCTGAGGCTTAAGGTGGTGAGAGAACCATTCATGGAAGAGGTGGGATTTGCCTCTGACCAGAGCACCAAGGGTGTAGACACCCGGCGAGGAGTGGGCATGGCGAGGCTGCGAAGGTCCCGGTGCCTCAGTCATCACTGTGACCTCCCCACGTGTGAGCCTCAAGCAGGGTGACCTCAAACCATGCCTAAAACTTGCCACCACCTCGAACATCCCGATGTTATCAGAGTCCACGTGGCAATCAGCTTTTAAAAATGTGCATGCATGTATGCCTGTGTGTGTGCCTGGGCCTCTGGGTGTCTGAGGAAGCCAGAAGAGGGCGTCGGGTCATGTGGGGACAGTTCCTAGCAGTTGGGAGCCACCATTCGAGTTCTGGGAGACCAGCTCAGTCCCTCCACCAGAGCAGCCAGTGTTCTGAGTTGCTGAATCCTTCAAAGATCTTAAACTCCATTTATGAAGGGGCTCAGACAAAGTCGCCATTATCTAAAAGACTGCTTAAGTGTGCCTCCTTTTCCACTTTCATATCTGGGTGAGGCCAGATTTTCTTCATCAGCTACAACCAAGACAACATATTTCAGCAGATTCCAATTAAGCCTAGAGCTGATAGGAGACTCAGCTGTCTTCCATTACGGCCTACACCGAAAAGATCTGCAGAACTCCAAAACAGCGCCCTTCTTATGCAATATTTTGGCTCCAGAAAATACGGTTATTTTTATAAAAGCTTGTACGTTATATAATGAGATTACTATTTTTTAAGGAATTAAAAAGAACGTATAAAGCCTCCCAGTTATAATAGCTAATGCTGGAAACATTAGATCTATCTAGTCCTTGCCGACCTGAAGTTCCTCACAGCCTCAGTTTCTAAAACAGTTCAAGGGGGCAGGGCAATGGCTTCTGTTCACTAAGTTCATGTTGCCGAAGCAGTTTCCTATCCTCTTGTCCCGGGTGGTGCCCAGGCTACCTCTAGTGTTTCTATGTCACCTTGTGTCTAGAGCCTCAAAGACGAGGCTGCCCTTGTGACTTTTAGGAGTGCCTGTCATTCTGACCACTGTTCCCTGGTCACCGTTCGAGCTGGTGGGCTGGCCGTTTACCCCGGAAGTGAACAGTTGCCCGTGAAGAAAAGCAAAGGAAGGCTCGGCTCACACTTTGGTTACGGACATGCTTTTTTGTGGACTGTGGACATTTAAGTCCCCCCAAGCATAACTCCTTAACAGAAAGGGAGTTTCTGTGACCTGAAGGCTGTGGTCACCTCTGAGCACCCTCAAAACATCAATATGGAGGAGCTGGCTGCTGCATACCTCTCTGCTTGGCTGCCTTTCTCTGCCTACCTACTTGCCTGTCTGTCTGTCTGTCTGTCTTTCTGTCTATCTGCTAATTTTTTTTTTTTTTTTTACTGCATCTGGCTTTCATTTTTATTACATTTTCGGAAGTCTATATTCTGAGCAGTTTCATTCCGTTTGGTGGTGTCAAACAGTGTGGTGGTTATTTTGACATTCTTCTGCTCACAGATTTCTCAAGCTCTAAAAATTCTAATGCCTTAGTTTTTACGGTTTTATGGTGCTGGGAATGGAACCCAGGACCTTGCTAAACACGGGCTACATGCCCACCAAGAAGCTTCCTATTCGGAGCTGCTATAAAAAGGCAAGAGGAAAACCACTCTGCCATGGGAATGACCATAAGAGGGCAACTCCCACCCCAACCAAACCCGACTCCCCTGGCTCCCTGGCAGACAGGTGCCGATCTGGACCAACTCCTAGAGGACCCATTTCTGGAACAGCTACACACGTGGTCTCTGAGCACAACTGTGTGAACAACATCCCAAGGAGGGGTGGAGGCAATGGTGACTCCTAAGGAACAGCCCACCTGCAGGAATACTGCCTGTGAACAGTGGGAGGAAAAGCCTTCGGACCTGAAGGCCAACCGGAAGATAAGGGATCAGCTGACGACATTGCTCGAGCTTAAAGAAAAGCGCTTGGAGCCGAGCAGTGGTGGTGCTCGCCTTTAATCCCAGCACTTGGGAGGCAGAGGCAGGCGGATTTCTGAGTTCGAGGCCAGCCTGGTCTACAGAGTGAGTTCCAGGACAGCTAGAGCTATACAGAGAAACCCTGTTTCGGGAAAAAAAAAAAAAAGCGCTTTCTAAACCAGCAAGCCTGGAGGTCCAAGATTACGTATTCTCCAGCGATAGGCCACCTTCTTAAACGCGTCCCACTCCTCTCTTCTATCACCTTGCTTCTCTCTTTGGACACACAACACATTTAATTTATTTTAATGGAACTTAAAATTTCTAGACCGCATTATTTGAATAATTTACTCCAAGATTTAGCACCCAAAAACGTATACATTTCGTTTGAGGTTAAACAGCTCCCTCTTGTGGCCATTGAAGGAAATAAGGTTTGTGGGTCTGGAGAGCTGTGAAGTTAAACTGAATTTGTTTTCAGAGCTTAAAATTTGAAGTGGTTCTTATGAAACTTCAGTTTTGAGATTCTAGATCGATTACAACTGGTGGGGGGTTTTATTTCAGATAAAAGACTTATTTCCATGCTGAGAATAAATATCAGTTGTTTCAGTATATAGATCAACACTTTCCATCTCATGCTTTTTATTATTATAAGTGAGTACACAGAAGAGGGTATCAGATTTCATTATGGGTGGTTGTAAGCCACCATGTGGTTGCTAGGATTTGAACTCACGACCTTCGGAAGAGCAGTCAATGCTCTTACCCGCTGAGCCATCTCACCAGCCCCCCCCATCTCATGCTTTAAAATGTGCTCATAGATACGTATTTATTACTTAAGCATTGTAAAATGTTTTATTAGGTTAAGGTAAAAAGCTTTCAGGAAATGGCATATACCTTCCCAGCCCATGGAGCAGAATGGATCCAGGAACTCCGTGGCAATGCAAAGCACTGGTACGTTTTTAAATGAACAGTGGCCACGATGAACAAGTTAAAGGTCTTAGCATTAGAAACAGAGCCAAACACTCCAAAGTGGGTGGGTTTCATGTTGAGAGGGAGAAGCTATCTGGAGCAGGTTGGGCCTGACTGTTGGTGGGCCTCAGTGCTCTTAGGCGGGTTTCCCACAGAGCAAGCTGGAAACCACACATCACACGATGCAGGGAAATAGTCTGAACATTGACTCTGCCTGGCTGGAAAACCTCAGAGAAGGACTGAAAAGCAAAGCAGTCGTTCCTGCTTCCACTTCCCACCTCCACCAACAACATGGACATTGACTGACAGCCGGCATTGCTAATATGACGATGTTAACGTCGCGAGCTTTGCGTACACACAGGGAGCTTCCTTCTAGCTTCCTCAGCTGTAAGGAACCTTGAGTCTGCTGGGGTTTCTAGAAACTCCGAACAACAGAACATTTTAGTCCTGTTCTACAGGGATGTTCCATTACAACTTTATTTTTTTGAAATAAAATCTGAAATAAAATCAGAGAAGCACCTTTATTAATGATATTTATTCTAATTATAAAGTGAAAGTCATTCTACTTATAGGAGAAAACAAGAGAGATTGTATCTTGTGATGTTCTCTTAAAGAAAGGTTAATAGCCGTGCTGCTTATGACATTTAAAACTATTTTATAACAAAGCCAGATGTGGTGGCTTATGCCTTTAATCCCAGCACTCAAGCAAAGGCAGGCAGATCTTTATGATTTAGAGTCCAGTCTTGTCAACATAGGAAATCCAGGCCAGCCAAAGATCGAGACCGTGACTCAAAAAACAAAAACAAAAAATTAAACATAACCTACAGCTAGGTCTCTTAGAAATGATTTACAATGCAAAACAAAATAATAACAACAACAAAACCAAACCAAACAAGCATAAACCCACAGACAGCATGAACAGGCTGTAACCGGTCCGTCCCATTTGCTGTGATAGATTGCATGGAGACATGGGTGTTCCCTGTTACAAACAGTATTCAGGGTCATCAAGATGGCTCAGCAAGAAAGCTGATGACTAGAGTCACCGGCAATTCTTAGTTGCTGTATGGGTGCCGGGTCTCGAACCTGGCTCCTCAGGAAGAACAGCCAGGGTTCCTAACCTCTGAGCCATCTCTTCAGGAACCGTGGTCTGGATCACCAAAGCCCATGAGACGAAACTTGCTTATCAGCTTGCGACATTGCTGTCAGGTAGTGGACAAGTTAGGAGGCAGGACAGGGAGAAGTAGTGAGGTGTTCCCTTGAAGTTGACTGCAGTGAGAATTTTGGTTTCTTTGAAAAACACAAGAGATATTATGGGGATATGTTTCATTTTAACCCCAGGTGTGGGATACGGGACCGCTTCAGATTGTCCGCAGCAGCTGGCTAGGGTTTGCCTCGTGCTCTAGCAGGGGCATGATTTTGCCAGCTGTAGATAGTTTCTGCGATTGTTTGATATTTGGAATTCTGGGGACTCTTCAGAGGGTATATGCATAGGCTAGGTCGCTGAGAGAGGGGGTGGGTTGTTGGTTGCAGTGTGTTAAGTACTCATGCACAAAGAAGGAACAACAACAAGAAAAAAAAATGAGATAACCTGACAGCAAAGGTCAAACTTGCTCCAATGAACTCTGTGACCCTAATCATCCGGGAGTAGACTAACAATAACATCGCCCCCTTTCCCTTCTCTCCTTTGTTCTCCTAGATAGTTACTATTAGAGGGTTGAAAGGGCAGAAAAGAGGTGGGGAGGGGAGGAAGAAAAAAAGAACTCACAAAGTAGCTAAAGCCCGGCTACAATGGATGTTAGAAACATTAGTCTGTCTGCCACCCCCAGTCCGTGTGCGTGTGTGTGTTTCTCTGTCTATCTCTGTCTTTCTGATTGTCTCTGTTTCTGTCCTTGCCCCTCCCCCTGAGTGTGTCTCCTCTCTTTCTTACACACTCCCCTCACCTTCCTGGCTTCGATTAATGCAAAAGTCCTTGCTGTATCATCTGCTCATACCACGATGACGGCCTAAACCACAGCAGCAGAGTATACAGGGATCAAGACTGCTACACCCCAAGAGAGATCTCCTCTCCTTCCAACCCACTGATGAGTCCCCACTGCAATGGAAGGGTAACGGACAACTTTGGCTGCTAAAGCAAAGATTCACGTTTCTTCTCTCTGGCAGACGGCCTTCCAGGGGACGTCTAGGAGGCCTGCTTAGCTGCTGAGGGCTGAACTGTATCTGCTACACGACACATGTGGAAGCCCTAAACCCCAGTAATTTAAGGGCCGTCTTCATTTGGAAATAGGGATGCTGCAGAGGTAATTAGTTAAGATGCAGTTAGGAGGGCGAGCCCTAAGCCGGTATCTGATCTCCTTATATGAATCATTCCCCTGGCTCTACAGCCTAGTCTTATGGGGTGCCCTCTTTGCTACCACATAGGAAGTTCCTGCTCATTCTTCAGTGTTTGCATCACAAGTCATTTCTGCTCTTTCTGGGGTCACAAGGGTCTCCAGATAATGAGCCTGAAATGATGTCTGGCAAGTCTTCCTAGGACCCATGTACATGCTCGTGAATGAGTGATTCCAAGTTCCCATAAAAACTCAAGTGTAACAACTTCCATGTGTCCTAGGACTAGGAAAAAGTCCTTTCTTTTGGGGGAACGGGGGGCGGGGGACAAGGAATCTGGCTTTGCTCTGTTATCATAGCTGGACTTAAACTTCAAGGCTCAAGTGAATCCCCTGCCTCAGCCTTTATAGTAGCTGGGACTACAAGCATACACCATTAAGCCCAGTTTAAGGAAAAAAAAATTAATTCAAGAAAATAAATTCTCATGAGCACTAATTATACTTGCCTTCTGTATGCCCCCTGCCCCCTTCTACCCTCCACCCCGCTTCTTCCCCCTGCCCTTGCCCCATCCAATCCAACCGCATGCACTTTAATATGCCCATTATTGCACGGATGAGAGCCAATACTACTCTAGATCGCAGTAAAGGCCAGGAGGTGACAAGAACACGCACATCACGAATCTGTCATCTGACAATCGAATCACGGTTACTCACGAAACTGCTGCTGTTCTCTGTAGTTCACACTGGAAACCGAAGAAATGTCACTGGCACCTCTGGCCGGTGGTCGCTTCCCACCCAGCAGCCTCCTCCCTGGGATTCTCAGGGAAATAAGTTCAAGCAGGTCACCCGGAGGCAAACAGGTGACAAGTGTGAAAGAAACAGCGCAGTGTCTGTCCAAAGGTCGGCTGAAAAGGTCAAGAGGGTGGAAGTCTTAAGGAAGGAAAAATGTCAGCTATGCCGTTATGAGCGAGAGCAAGAATCCACTCCTCCATTGTCAAAAATGTCCAGACTGCCGCTTGCGATGCCCCAGATCCAATTTTTTAAGGCTGGCTTGCAAATTGAAAGGAATGTGCATGGCCTGGGAAATGGCCCTCTATGTTTTGAGTGGTCTCAGAGCCACTAAAAAGATGCTCTTTAGCCGTTCTCAATCATTTTGATTTTCTGAAGAGTTTCGTGAGCAAAATATCTTTTCTGTGCCTCCCCCACACCTCATTCCCAAACCCAAGTGGTAGTGACTGAAACATATGGATTCATTCCCTTATTGGATACTCATGGGGTTGCAATTGTCACAAGCTAATCTATATCCCCCCCCAACATCCTTAAAATTATTGCTTTCTTCTTCTTTTAACAGAGGACCTCATGTCGACCAGGCTGGCCTCAACTCACAGTGTGGCAGTGGATGACCTGGAATTCCTCATGTTTCCTGCTTCTTCCTCCCATGTGCCAGCACACCCAGTCATTGTTTTTGTTTGATATCTGCACACACATTCCATGTTAAATATGAGGTCATGCCCTGTAGCTGTCCAGGTAGGCACCAACTGAACACTAAGTGCATGGTATGTCAGTCTATGGTTCTCCAGAGCACTACAGACCCCCTATTCTTGCC
>JADRCC010574932.1:0-16565 GCA_019843855.1 Hylomyscus alleni | reverse complement strand
AAAAAAAAAACTTAATAAAAACATAACAAATTGGGCTTCATCAAATTTGAAAACTTTTTGACTCAACATCATCGTTAAGGCAATGAAAAGACATGCCACATACTGGAGAAAAGACTTGTAAATCATGTGTCTAATAAAAGTCTTGTACCAAGAAAGTATAAATAATTCTTACAACTGAGGAAAACAAGCAATTCAATTATGAAACTGACAAAAGCTTTGAACACACTCCTCAACTAGAAAGATAAATGAATTGCAATAAGCACGAAGAAACGCGCTCAATGGCATTAGTCAGGAAGGAACTGCAAAAGGAAGCCACAAGAAGAGAACCTTCACATGCTTACTAGAAAGGCCACAACCAAAATGACCAAGCCTAGCAAGTGTTGGCAAGGACTAAGAGAAAGCAGGCTATTTGTCTGCTGCCAGAAGAAATGTGAACTGTTGTAGTCATTTTGGGAAAATATTTAGCAAGTTCTATAAAAGTTAGAAATAAATTGACATGTGACTCCAGAAGTCTACTCAGAGGACTGTCCACAGAAGAGATAAAACATAAATTTTCATAAAGATATGTTCATAACAGTATTGTTCATAATATCCCAAAATCTAAAAACTATCTATATATCTATCAACTATTCAATTAAGTTTAATGATGTTATTTGCAAAGATTTCAAAGATGTAACATCATTAAAGTTATCTTTGCAGTACAATACTATTGTACAATGAAAAAATGAAAGTATGAATAAATGCCAACACATGGTTGAAACTTAAAAGCATGATGAAGAAACTCGTATGCAAAGGCCACACATCATATAATTTCAATTAAATCAGATTTCAGAAAAAGGAAATTTATAGACAGGGAAACAGATTCCTACGTTACCTACGTTTGGGAGGAAAAAGGGAGGTTAGATAGGACCATGGAATGATGATCACATTTCCAAATGGAGTGTGGCAATGATCATTCAACTATATGAGTTAACTTTTAAAAAAAATCACCTAGGTACATACTTTAAGTGAATACATATTAAGGCATATAAATTATGCCTTAGCCAAATCACTGAGGCATGAAGGTAAGTTGTATGAGCACTTCAGTTGGTTATCTTGGAGCTATAAAAATTCATGTGTACCCCATTGTTCTCTGGGTGGAAAGATGGATCCATCCCTGATCAAGAGTAATCTTATTTCTATTTCTCTGTCCCATTGATCCCTTGTTCTCAAAATTCCCTTCTAGCTAAATCTTTCTGTGACTATGACTTTAAAGAATGATCATTGGTATGTGTGGTAATCCCACCTCTCATCTCTAAGCAGTTCCCTGTAGATGTTTCTTTCTACAGTATGGTCAGCCTGCCACCATCAGTGACAGTCCACATACAGTCACTCATAGACCTCTCTCAGTGCTTATTTCACAGGCCCTGCTTCACTGTCCTTCCCTCAGGCTCCCCAAGAGCAATGCCCATGAGTATCTCTGGCCTCTTCCTGCAGAATCTTTTAGAATGACTTGTTAGATAAATGTCGATAGATCTTGACCTTAAAAGTTTTATGAGCCTTTATATGGTGAATTCTACATTGACTTTATATGTCCTTCCTTTATAAAACATCCTCTCTCTCTCTGTCTCTCTGTCTCTGTCTCTCTCTCTGTCTGTCTCTGTCTCTGTCTATCTCTGTCTCTGTTTCTGTCTGTCTCTGTCTGTCTGTCTGTCTGTCTCTCTCTCTCTCTCTCTCTCTCTCTCTCTCTCTCTCTCTCTCTCTCTTCCACCTCTCTCTTTTGCAATGTCTCCAGCACTGGTTAACCATGTGACCTCTACTGTTCATGTTTGGCTCCATAGTTCAAATTACTATCTGAATAACTAATTACATGTTTCATAAATACCCCCAAGTAGAGTAATCCCCACAGCAAATTCTCATGTGTGTTCTCCAATTCTTTCCAAATCATCATCTGAGCAGGAAGTCTAAAAGTCTTTCGGAGTCCTTCCTCCTATCCCCATGCCAACTGTGGAGCATCCCTAACCTGAGAAGTGCCTACCTACTCTTTTTTTTTTCCTACCCTCTGCTCTGGCTTCGTCTTACCGCTGCATCATTCTGTATTCTAACAACAGATATCTCAAGTCCTCCTTCCAAATGAATGAATGAATCACTTAAGCAAAAGATGAAAAAGAGAAAAGGAATATTGTGTTATAGGCAAACTTGTTGTCAGTTTCAGAAATAGAGACCTCTACTGGTGTTAATCTTTGTGGAAACACTCGTTAGAACTCATTAAAAATGAAAGAATGCGTAGATATGCCCTGTGCCTTCTCTCTACATATGTGCTTTCATCTTCAGATTTCCATCTAACCTTGTATATAGACTAATTCGTTATTTCAGATTATGCTTATTAACAGTTTTCAGTAATCGGGAGATGGGCTGGGCTTAGGTCCATTTTTGCATTTATGAAAGAAGTGTTGATTAATTACAGTGGAAATGACAAGACAGCTACTTGACAACATATTGTTAGCCATTAATTAACTTAACTTTATGTTCTTGAAAGTAATAAAATTGCATTTCTTTGTAAAGGTTTTATAATTAGCCTGAACCACACAATTTAGCACTTAATTATATACTGTCTATTGTTTTTTTAATTCCTTTCTTTCTTCCTTTCTCTCCCACTCCTTTCTTTCTGACCTCATCTCCCACAGCAATGTAAAGGGACCACACCATGTATTTGCTGTGCCAGTCATTCCTAAAGTATACAGATGAATTAATAGCCCTTAGTTCTGCCCTCAAGAAGCTTCCTCTGAAGAATGAAGATGGAAGTGGCACATGACTGACTATATTGTGTGGATGAAAGTAATTAACTCTATTCATGAGTTTGAGATAAATCTAAGATGCTGAGAGAATTCACCAGAAAGGTGGTTATGGTTTCCAAACTGATGGAGGGATATGAGCTTGAGGGCTAAGGACACATTCAGACGTCCAGAGGGTACATAGATTAGAGATAAGCAAGCACAAAGACAGAAGCAGGAGAAGCTGTGATGCAGGTTAAATCCACAAGGTGTACTGGAAAGATTACAAATTTAGGAATCAGCCCCTCTATCACTCAAAGGGACCTCGGCCAACTTAATTGTACCCAAGGGTTATTGAATTTTAGCTCTTTATATTTAAATTATATACTATAGTGTCTATTCATGGGAAGATTTTGATAACTAACTGGGATAGCACTCATGAAGATCAGACACATGGTATGTATCAAATTGTGAATCACAATGCATGTGCTCCTTTGTTTCAAGAGAAAATGAGCATGATACATAGAAACATCATTTGTGAAGAAATCAGACAACAGCCAGGCAGTGGTGGCGCACACCTTTAATCCCAGCACTTGGGAGGCAGAGACAGATAGATTTCTGAGTTCAAGGCTAGCCTGGACTCCAGAGTGAGTTCCAGAACAGCCAGGGCTACATAGAGAAACCCTGTCTCAAAAAAAAAAAAAAAAGAAAAGAAAAGAAAAGAAAAAGAAAAAGAAAAAGAAGAAAAGAAAAAGAAAAAGAAAAAGAAAGAAAGAAAGCAGATAACAAATGTTGTGCAGCAACTCATCCAGTCTGGAATGATCATTGGCTTATTTGACTTCTCTGCAGTGAGCTGTTTTGTGGTTCTTAGCAGAGAGCTGGGACTCCTTACACTCTTGAGTTCAGCCCTGCAAGCAAAGATTTCAAACAGAGATGGAAGAACTAAACATCACTTATGTGGACTTCAAGATAAATGCAGGAATCAGAACAGAAAATGTTATCAGGGAGTTCCCCATCTTACTTTTTGTCTTCTGGAATTATACTGTATCTTTATAGAGTGTGTACTAAAGGTAATTTTATCCAGATCCTCCATAATGTACTTATGAAACCAATTTTACTGATCAAATAATAGTGTAAGGAGTGGTTCCAGGCTTGCTGGGAATTATGACAAAACACAAATGCAAACCACTCCATGCAGAGAGATTGCATTGTGAGATCTGTAACTAGGAGTTAACTTCCTACTACACACCTTGAAAGCTTAGTGAACAAGCACATGGACAAGTCTTTGTGATCGGGGACTCTTAGTGTCTCTCCCAAGCACCAAGCATGAGACTCCCATCATCTAGAAATGAACAAGTGATGTTTGGTACTTCTTCAGAGAGATAGCATACAATTATGCATTTAAAAAGTTATACGGTGTTGGTAAGCAAACATAAAGGAAGAAAATTAGTTCTAGAAAGATGCTGGCAACTTCCCCAAAGAGGGAAAATGCAAAAGGCTTCTCCATGACAACTCGACAAAATATACAGCAACTAGGAAGATAATTCACCTGGGAATTCAAAGATACATTTCTTCAAGTAGAAATGGGATACTTAACAATGAACCTTAAATGCTGGGACAAGACAGGAATGGCCAGGAGAAAGTAAATTCACTCATTTTTTTCTCAAGTAGAAGATTACATGATATGAAGGAATACTACTTACACAAAGAAAAACATCAGAATGCAAAGCACGGAGTAAGGCCACTGGGGAGGATGCTCCTAGGTGGAATGTGTGGGTCAGGATGCCCTGTAGAGAGCATCAGAAACTCTGAAGAGAACTGAACCTATAGACAGACCCGCCATCCCTGTAACTCGGTGTCTAGAACCTGACATAGACTGTTCTGTGCCAGAGACAGATAGATGCCTTAATCTTGTTTCCTCTTCACATTTATGGAAGTAATGGCAACAAGAAACTGTGCTGCTGCTGAGTCTCATATGAACTGAGTTTCCAGGACTCAGTTTTATATTCTTCATTTTCTAAGGGGGAAAGAAATCATTTGTGAAATAGACCCAAGCACACAGTAAGTATGAAGTGAATTATTTGTACAAAAAACTGATTCGGTAGATTGGAACAGCTCTGGTAAGAATCAGCATTTGAACTGTCTAAAACTCCTAGAATGATCTACATTAACATCCATTGCCTAGTCTCTGGCTTTAGACATTAGTCCATCCACTTCCTTTGTTCCTGACATGAAGACCCATCAGCTCAGTAACAGTACATAGCTACATGAGTCACGAGGTCAGCCATGATGAACACAAGAAGATACGCTAAATATCAAAACATGCTTTCTCTTCTCCATTGTCTTGTTCCTCTGAGAATCAACGTCAGGATCACCTCCCAACAAAACTGAAAAGCCAAACACACCGATGACGGATTTTTTTAATCACAAATGTAATAACCCATCATGTCTCATGAACAAGAAAGAGGGCAACAGGGAGGCAATTTGGTCCAGGAGTTTAATAAAAGCATGCTTTTCTCAGAAGGAATCTCATAATGGCATTTTCTAAGTGCAGCGTGCTAAACAGAGCTCAGGAAAGCAATGAGCCAGATTTGGCTCTCCAAAGATGTCACTGGGTGCCTGTGTTCTGTTCTCAAGATGGCCCCACTCATCAGGAGAGCAGAGCCACAAGAGACTGAGCACAGCATCCGTACTGGAGAGAGGTCTCTTTCCTTGTTACTCTCTACAGCGATATTTGATTTTTTTTTTTTTCCTGCATACAGGCTTTCTCTTAGTCACAGGCTTGCTCTCCATTGGCACATATATTTGCATCTCACAGACCTCTATGGAATTTGCTGGTCCAATCCCAAGCTGTACCTGTGTTTAAAGACAGCCAGGTATACAATGAAGAGTAGGTCACTGAAAGTTGACCGAAACTGGGACACTTCCCTGGGTGGCAGGAATTAACTTCCAAGACTCTTGCAGGCACAAGCGGTTTCAGGGAACATACTGTGTGTTTTAAAATTGCTTGACAATGGCAAGCTTCCAATTGAAGCTTTTCCTCACAAAAGACAGGGGGACTTCCGCCAGAGGTAAAGCTTCCAGGCTGACAGGCATAAGGAGGGCTGGGCAATAAGTCAGCGGGATGCAGAGGGAGTGTAGGACACCTTCCCCACTGTGCTGATTTGGTGTCTGTGAGCCTTTCTTTCAGGATGTGGTTTTCTGCCTTGATGCCCTGCTGGTGAATTCTCTCCAGTTATAAAACATTTTGTTACCTTCATTCGCTCTTAATTAAAATGAAAAGGAAACCCCCAGGGTTCCAACAACAGAAAAAAAAATTCAGGGAGAAAGAAACTGAAAGGAAAACAAGAAAGGGGAGAGGGGTTTGAATTGTTGGAATCAAAAGGTTAGAGTACCTGAAGTAGCAAGAAAGAAAGAATTTTTAAAAAATGAACTCACCGAAATGGTTTTAATCTTTCTGAGAAGTGTGGACTCTGGGAAACATTTTCAGGGAGATATTTGGAATGGGAAAAGAAAGACATTGGCTTTTCACTCTCGGTATTCACATCTGGCTAGCCACACCCTCCTGCTGACTCTGGACTGCTGGATGGCTCCTTCTCTCAACAATTACTTACCAAAGGCCACCACCGTGGACTCAGGATTACTCACACAGTAGCAGTCAGGAGGTTAAGAAAAAATAAAGTCAACAATATTGATAGTTTTAATTTTCTGAGCCCTACCTGAGGTCACCCGCGATATTAGGTCATTGACATTTTGTTCTTAGATTGGCCCTGCAAGGAGGGATCATGATCTTCAGCATATTGGTGGGAAACAAAGGCTCTAATGTACTACAATTCCCATAATAAAGTTTACTAAGTACATCCCCTGCCCAAACTGGTTTACAGGGGCAAGACTGAATCTCACCCTTGTCTTAGCCTATGGACTCTCGCCACTGTTGTGAAACTTCCTGTTGGAGCAAAGGAAAACTCAGAAAATTTGGGTTTCCAGTTCCTTACTTAATGTGTACATTCAGATGTGCTCTCTTGCCTTGCTTCATGGAGACTTCAAGAGGAATGCGCTTGAATTCCTCTTGAGTTCTTCTTTGCATTAGTAAGCCTATACTAAAAATGTAAACATGGTCAATTCAATGCTTGCTTTTCTTCTCTCCATATTCCATGCCTTTTAAAAAATGAGCCCTGCCCAGGTGATTCGAATAATCTGCTTTGTAGCACCATGTTCAAGTTGTAAATTTTAGAATCATTTTGGGGTGGGGATAGGGAGATGACTTAAAGGTTAAAAGCACCGATTGCTCTTCCAGAGGACTCATGTTCATTTCCCAGAGCTCACACAAACACACACAAACACACACACACACATACACACACACACACACACACACACACACACACACACACACACACACCACTGGCTACAACGACTCTAGTTCCATGAAATCCAATGCTTTCTTCTGGCCTCTGTAGATAATGAACACACATGGTGCAAAAGATATACAAACAGAAAAAACTCCTAAAATGAACATAAATAAATCTTAGAAAGCATTTTTGGAGTATGTATGTATGTATGTATGTATGTATGTATGTATGTGTTTAGGTGCAGAGGTATATGCAGGTCCACAAGGGTGAACATGGGGGTAGAGGACAGATTACAGCCCTGGGTGTCATTCCTCAGGTATTAACCACCTTATTTTCTGAGAGACAGGGTTTCTCACTGGAGCTTGCAAAGTATGCTATCCTCGCTGGTCACTGAGCCCAGGGATCTACACATCACTGCAACCCTGGCATGGAGAGGGAATTAGTCATACATTCCACCATACATGGCATTTCTAACATGGGTTCTTGAGTTCACATCCAGGTCTTTATGCTGGTAAGGCAAGAACTTTACAGATTGAGCTCTCTCTCCAGCTCCCGACTACAGCATGTTTTAGGAAAAAAATTCATATTCCATTGATTCCCTCACTCAGTGCTGTTAGAACGTCAAGCTATGTTTTAGCTCACCTAGGAAGAAAATTTAGCTCTGCTGGGCTCAGTATTTGATGGCCATGCATTATGATTTACCTTGGATTCATAAAGATCTGTTACACACTTGACTCTGTATTTGATGTCGTGCATTATTATTTGTCCTGGATTCATAAAGATCTGTTACACACGAAAAAATACCTACAAAGTTTACAAAATCAATGCAAATCAGGTAGATGATTACCCCTTCCCAAAGAACTTCACCATAGACATCCTTAAATAGAAAGCATCTCAGCTGCTATAATTTGACTTGATTCTTCCCCTGGGGATGCATCTTTTGCATGAATAAAGCAAAGCAGGGGGTAACAAAAGGAACCTAGAAATGTCAGCCTACAAACCTACACTGTGAGCCTGTCGCTATAGCCTTCAGTTATGACCCAGCCCTACAGCAAAGGGTGTTCTGTTCTCTGTTTCTCCTAGTGATATCATGCTGGTGTGGGCTGCCTGTAGTATCTGGGCTTCCAAGTTGTTCTGAGATGAATGACCATCTTGCCTGAACTGTTCTTTCCCCAGACTCTTCTTCAGGTTCATCTTCAAACAGGTGGGGTTGAGGGGAGAAGCATAATTAGGAGACCCAAGCTAATCAGAGGAGGATAGGCTACACTGAAACAAGATGACTATTGCCACAGCAACTATCGCCACAGGCTGTAGCAAGGAGCCACGGGAAGTACTTCTGCCTAAATCAACACAGGCTTCTGAAATTATTCTGTCACAGGGAAGACAGAACTGTGAAAAGGCTCTTATAGAAATACAAAAGCTTAACCCAGCCCACCAAGGCACACATGTCAATTTTACTTGCCTGTCACTGACTAGCTCTCGTCTTGTGGCAGATCACCCTTTACTCGTGATGGAAAAAGTACAATTCATCCCCAGGAACTTCTACAGACATAAAGACCCTCAAGTACTCAGGAAGCTGCAGCAGTGTTGCAAAAGGCACACAGTGGTGCTAAGGCTATCTCTCCATAAGCAAAGAACAGAGCTTTAGACTCCAGAACTCTTGGGAACGCTCACCATGGGATTTCTGGGTGATCTATCATGTACTGGTTGTTTGGAGGTTACTAGACACACCCCTGATTATATCGGCCAATTCTACCCATTCCCTTTTGAAAAGGACGGCTGGGTTCTCTTCAATTCATAACTGACGCTGGCCAAACACCCTTATGGGATGCTACCACTAGGGCCGTCTCCAAGGATGAGAATTGGACAAAATATACCTTGTTAAAGTTCCACTCTCAAAGAGATGCCTTTGTCATGAGATGGCCTTGCAAAAGCACCTTTCATCTATTTCAAATGAAAGATGCCTTCTCACATTCCTTTGACTTCTTTTATTGTAGGGTTGTTTCCTATTTTAGGTAGATGGAAACATTTTTCTGCTTCCTCAATTTCTCACCCCCTGCCCCCCCAGATTTCCCCACATAGAACCGTGGAAAAGAAACCCAAACAAAGCAAGCTGTCTGTGTTAAGCCAATGGCCAGTTCTCTAGCCTCAAGTTTTCTCACCATTTTGGGTTGAGAGAAGCAGGTGTCAGGTCTCCTTGGGTGAAGTAGTTATTTTGAAGCCTCGGAAAGATTGTGAGGCTGGTTTTGTCAACTCCTACACAGCCTAACACTAAGCACCCTTATTTAAAAAGGTGTCAAGATGCATTAGCCAAGTGAATGAGAGCCCCAGGAGAAAGGAATGCCTAAGCAAATGAGGTAAAGGAAAAAAGGGATATTATAATAATGGGCAATGTTTACAGGGGAGAACATTAATAAGTAAAAGAGATTAAAATACACAGGTTAAAATCTGTTCTTTCACTTCTTCAAGATGTGTTTTTTGCAATGATTTTACTTTAGGTATCAATACTCACAAATCCTTTACTGATAAAATTCTTAATTAATGAGCAAGCCAAATGAAGATTTGCTATACAAATTAACTTTTTTCTTATTAGATATTTTCTTTATTTACAAGTCATATGATTTCTCCTTTCCCAGTTTCCCCTCCAAAACAAAAACAAAAACAAAAACAAAAACCTCAACAAGAACAAATCCGTTCCCTCCCACCTCCCCCTGCTCGATACCCCACCCTCTCCTGCTTACTAGCCCTGTTATTCCCCTACACTGGGGCACAGAACCTTCACAGGGCCAAGGGCCTCTCTTCCCATTGATAACCGACTTGGCCATCCTCTACTATACACATGCTGCCAGAGCCATGAGTCCCACCATGTGTACTCCTTGGTTGGTGGTTTAGTCTCTGGGAGCTCTGAGGTTACTAGTTAGTTCATATTGTTGTTCTTCCTAAGGGGCTGCAAACCCTTCAGCTCCTTCAGTCCTTCTCTAACTCCTTCATTGGGGACCCTGTACTCAGTTCAATGGATGGCTGTGAGCCTCTACTTCTGTATTAGTCAGGTACTGTCAGAGCCTCTCAAGAGACAGCTATATCAGGCTGGAGTGCCCTTCCTTCAGTCTTTGCTCCATAGTTAGTCTCTGCAACTCCTTCCATGGATATTTTGTTCTCCCTTTAAAAGAGGAATGAAGTGTCCACATTTTGGTCTTCCTTCTTCTTGAGTTTCTTGTGGTTTGTGGATTGTACTTCGAGTATTCCGAACTTCTGGGCTAATAACCACTTATCAGAGAGTGCATACCATGTGTGTGCTTTTGTGATTGGGTTACCTCACTCAGGATGATATTCTCCAGATTCATCCATTTCCCTAAAAATTTCATAAATTCATTGTTTTTAATAGCTGAATAGTATTCCATTGTGAAGATGTACCACAATTTCTGTATCCATTCCTCTGTTGAGGGAAATCTGAGTTGTTTCCAGTTTCTGGCTATTATAAATAAGGCTGCTATGAACATGGTGGAGCATGTGCCCTTATTACATGTTGGAGCATCTTCTGGGTATATGCCTAGTAGTCGTATAGCTGGGTCCTCTGGTAGACTTATGTGCAGTTTCCGGAGGAACTGCCAAACTGGTTGTACCAGCTTGCAATCCCACCAGCAATGAAAGAGTGTTCCTCTTTCTCCACAACCTCTCCAGCATCTGCTGTCACCTGAATTTTTTATCCTAGCCATTCTGATTGGTATGAGGTGGAATCTCAGAGTTGTTTTGATTTGCATTTCCCTGATGACTAAGGATGTTGAACATTTCTTTAGGTGCTTCTCAGCCATTCTGTATTCATCAGTTGAGAATTCTTTGTTTAGCTCTGTACCCCATTTTTAATAGGATTATTTGTTTCTCTGAAGTCTAACTTCTTGAGTTCTTTGTATACATTGGATATTAGCCCTCTATCAGATAAAGGATTGGTAAAGATCTTTTCCCAATTTGTTGGTTTTGTCCTATTGACAGTGTCTTTTGCCTTACAGAAGCTTTGCAACTTTATGAGATCCCATTTGTCAATTCTTGATCTTAGAGCATAAGCTATTGGTGTTCTGTTCAGGAAATTTTCCCCTGTGACTATGTGCTCAAGGCTCTTCCCCACTTTCTTTTCTATTAGTTTCAATGTACCTGGTTTGATGTGGAGGTCCCTGATCCACTTGGACTTGAGCTTTGTACAAGGAGATAGGAATGGATCAATTTGCATTCTTCTACATGCTAACTGCCAGCTGAGCCAGCACCATTTATTGAAAATGCTGTCTTTTTTTCCACTGTATGGTTTAAGCTCCTTTGTCAAGGATCAAGTGACCATAGGTGTGTGGGTTCATTTCTGGGTCTTCAATTCTGTTCCATTGATCTACCTGCCTTTCACTGTACCAATACCATGCAGTTTTTATCACACTTGCTCTGTAGTACAGCTTAAGGTTTGGAATGGTGATTCTACCAGAGGTTCCTTTATTGTTGAGAATAGTTTTGACTATTTGACTATCCTGGGTTTTTTGTTATTCCAGATGGATTTGCAAATTGTTCTTTCTAAGTCTGTTGGAATTTTGATGGGGATTGCATTGAATCTGTAGATTGCCTTTGGCAAGTTGGCCACTTTTACTTTATCAATCCTGCCAATCCACAAGCATGGGAGATCTTTCCATCTTCTGAGATCTTCTTCAATTTCCTTCTTCAGAGAATTGAAGTTCAAGATGTGTTTAATGTTGTTTTGTGATGTTCCAATAAATAAGAACCCTTCTTCTTTGGGATACAAGAAATGTTGGGTGCAGAAAGGTAGCTTGTAAATCTAGGTATGCTAATCATGTATGCTAAGGGAATTGTTTCAGGCACATGCAAGTGCATTAGGAAACAGGAGAGAAGAGAACTGGCTGCCACTGCTCTTTTTCATAGGGAAAAGGGAAGGTGGATAAAATGAAGGCACCACCACCACCACAGAGAACATGAGAGTATAAAAGCACAGAGGAGAAACTTCTTGGAATCCCTGCTCGGTGTGAAGAGGGGTATGCATGACCACCCCCATTTAATATGCTTGGCAAATCCACAATGTAACTTCCACAAGTCCCTTCCTTCCAAAGGTCATTCATCCACCCACAACTTCTCTACAAATTAACAAGGTTGCTCTTATCTGCCTGACTCCACATTAGGCACTGATAGCACCTAGGAAAGATTTGGGTTAGAAGACAGTGATAATAGAAGAAGGAAACTGGGACATGCCTGCGTAAGGTTTTATGACACTAATTGTCCAGGAGAGGATTCACTCTCAGGTCTTCAACACTCTCTAAATCTGTATTACCAAAATGTGTAAAGCTGTGTGAGTTAACTAATGGAACTCTACCCACAGATGTGCAGAATCAGACTCTAGAGGCTTGGAGCCTGGAAACAACAGCAAATTCCCTCTCTAGCCCTAATCTACTGACCAGTCATGTCCAAACTATTGCTTGATGCCATTTGAAGCCCCAATAATGTGTCTATACTGATCCCTGCCCATAAGCGACACATTTTCATTGCACATCCAAAAGCACATTTAAGCCTCTTTGTCTCCAGCATCTCATTGTCATTCTGAGTAGAAAGGTGAAGCAGTAGGGATTTCTGTGAGTGGGCTTGCACATCTATCATCCACTGTAAATGTGACTATTAAAACTGTCTGTGTTTCAGGCCTTAAACACCTCGCCATGCTCAGCAAAGGACAAGTCACAATGTCATTATTTAAAAGTTGCCAAGGAGAGCAGTGCTTTTAATCTAACCATCCACAGCCATGTGAAAGGCGAATCAATCCTCAAAGTAGCATGAACTCCACAGACCTGGAAGGATTTTGATCCCACCACAGATACACCGACCGATGTTTCTGCTGATACAACGCAATTGTGTACCTCCCTCTCCCAAATTATAAGATGTCTGTTACCCTATGGCAGTGGATACTAATCAAGAGAAACCAGGGAAGTGGAACACAGATACATCAGTGATCAGATGAGGGAATTAACTAGATAAGGGAGGGAGGCCTTCCAAAGAGGAACTGCGGGGATGTGGAGTCACACAAGGCTCTGAATGCAAGAAAGAAGTTGAAGCTGAAAACCACCTCGAGTTTTCACTTAATAAAAGAAATGCAAATTTAAATGAAAATAGAAGAATGGATTTGAGGAAACTACCTGTATTCTGGCTATACACTTAGAATTTTTATTCGGAATAGAACAGAGAAGTTGTGATATAAAGTAACAACACAAGTAGTCTTGTGCAGTTACCACTATCCACACCAAGTAACCACTCCCTGCCCCATTTAATACACACACACACACACACACACACACACACTCACACACTTTTCACTTTCTTTCTTTCCCTCCCCCGATTCTCCTTGGTATAAACATCCTAAATTATTTATATTTAGATGGAAGGCATCCTTTGGCCTAACTGGGACTAGGGTAATCAAAATATAATTGTGCTATAGATATGCTAATACATTATGCTAATATTTGATTAAGGAGACTATGAGACCTACAGAATGATGCTACAGCAAGCTTTGGGCTATGCAGGGGCAAAGGAAAAAAAAAAAGACTTCAGAAGAAGGTTACATGAGGAACTTGAGCTGTTAAAGAAACTAGGTGGGTGAGAAATAAATTCCGAACAAGAAGCATCTCTGTGAATAACTCTGTAAGTGGTAAGGCCAGGAAAAATAAACCTTAGCTCAGGGATTTGTCTGTTCAGACTCCAAGGAAGCAATTAAGGTAGGTTTCAGGCCCTGTGAGAAGACCCAACCAAGAGTACAGGCACGGTCTGTTCTGGAGACAGACTGACTAGGAAAAGCCTTTTGTTCTTAAGTGACCAGTGTAACATAAAACCACATCTTCAATGTGTGGTCCTGTGGCTCAAAGTATCAGCTGTACCTGGAAACATAAGGTCCGACTTGCATACCTCCCTCTCCCCTCAACTCTGTGTGTGTATATGTCTGTGCCTTTGTTTCTGTGAGTGTGTGTGAAATCCAAATTTTAAGACTGCTATTAGCTCCTGACAAAAGATACTAATTGAGAGAAACCAGAGAAGTGAACCGCTCAATCAAACCCCCAGGGGTTAGAGCCAAGAAATCTGCATTTGGTCAGGTCTCCAGAAGAGCCTCATGCTCACAAAGCAGAAATCGTGTGCGGAGAGTCAGTCGGTCTTAGAGTAAGCTTTAGAGCAAAACGAAATATGAATGTTGGTATTGTTGACTTCAGAGGGTCGGGTCCACACAGAGCTAGCTAGGCAGGGTTTTGAGTCATTTGGTAATGTGGAAATTCTTGACCTCCACTCCACTCTCTTTCCGTGTACTTTCCTAAGGCCATATTCCAAGCTTGAGAGTCACTCCGTGCTCAGGAGCATTGAAATAAGCCAAGAGAACTCCTCTAAGGTGAAGCTTCTCTCTTAAATGGAAGCAGCAGCTTCTGAGTAAATGATTCAGTTAATGCTGCTGCTGAAGCCTTCCTGTGTGCAGGCACAATTCCTGACTAGAGTTCACCCCAACTTCACCATTAGAAACTTGTACTGGCTGGTTTTGTGTGTCAACTTGACACAGGCTGGAGTTATCACAGAGAAGGGAGTTTCAGTTGGGGAAGTGCCTCCATGAGATCCAGCTGTGGGGCATTTTCTCAATTAGTGCCATCCCTGGGCTGGAAGTCTTGGGTTCTATAAGAGAGCAGGCTGAGCAAGCCAGGGGAAGCAAGCCAGTAAGGAACATCTCTCCATGGCCTCTGCATCAGCTCCTGCTTCCTGACCTGCTTGAGTTCCAGTCCTGACTTCCTCTGGTGATCAACAGCCATGTGGAAGTGTAAGCTCAATAAACTCCTTCCTCCCCAACTTGCTTCTTGGTCATGATGTTTGTGCAGGAATAGAAACCCTGACTAAGACAGAACTCATACTTTATCTTTTCTGCATTTTCCAAGATGAGTTCCCTGAAGCACAGAATTAAATCACTCATCCAAGATCACAGAGCAAGGAGGGAACAGAACCTGGATCCTGACTGAAGCAATGTGGTGCCACGAGACTTAAGCATTGCCTGAGTTTCCTTGGAAGAGATGACTCAGAAGCATGGATGGTAAAAGAAAAGACAGAAACAAGACAGAAACCTGTGGACACTGACAGTAGAAAATGCTGCAAGAAAAGGCCTTAACCGTTTGACTGTTGTTCTCTTAAAGATCAAGTACTTTCGGTACCCGTCCTCAGAGCATAAGTTGTATTCTTAGAAGGACTTTGATGCTGAGGAGTAGTCCGGGACCACTGCTGCTCAAGCCCCTTCTTCCCACTCCCATCGTGTCCCTTCTGACATCCCTTTCATAGATCACTTATAGCTACCTCATGCTCCCGAATTCCTACTAAAAGAGATGATATCCAGGCATGGTGGAACAAACCTGTAATCCCAACCCTCAGGAGGCAGAGGCAGGCGGAACCCTGGAAGTTCAAGGCCAGCCTGATCTACATAGAGAGTGCTAAGCCAGCCAGGGCTACAGAGTAAGACCCAATCTAAATAGTAGCAATATTTCTAATAACTAAAAAACAGCAACAACAAAGGCCCAAAACATTAAATGTGATAGTTTTTATACAACAGAGGAGACCTAAAACTCCATAAGGGAAGTGTGGCCAATGCCTTATCTCTTCCCTATCCCAGATCTTCAGTGGGCACAGAAAATACCCTTGACCCCTAAAAAGCCTCAGCTCTTTGCAGACAAGGCCCCAAATCTAATGGGCATTATCAGCCAGCTCTCCAGAGATCCCTGCAGGTCTCGCTTATTCACTCTCCTTTTGTACTGTATTTTGGGGTTTCACGTGGCTGAACTTTGATTCCGATTTTTCTGCTTATCTAGATTCCACCCTTCTCTATTTCATCCATTCTTCTAGGTCAAACTTAAAATTCACTCCCTTGCTTCACCCTTCTTTGCTCATCCATGGTAAATGTAATTTCTCCTCTGCTTCCATAGATGGAAGCTGACAATTGGACCATAAATGCTATTAATGGTCCTTAGTACCATTTGACCACCACTCATGTATGGTTTCACCATTGAACTTTACAATAAGGACCAATTGTGGGTGTGTTCTATGTATGTTTGTGTTATGTTTATGTGTACTGATAGACACCTGCTCTTTTATATGCAATCCCTATTTCTGTAACCAAGGTTCCAAGGTTGACATGAGATGCATGTGTGCATACTGTCAGCACTGAATCGACACGCAGTGTGCTGCTTTGTGCACAGGAGACCTTGTATTCGCATAGCCTAGTCTGAAGAGACGCAACGCTCCACACTCCTACAGAAGCATGTGTGATACGGCAATTTGTTTTTAGGAATTGAAACTCAGTTTCATTTATTGCAATAGCTCTGTCTCCCAATCTGACCCACAATTTCCTCTCCAGCCTCTTGTCTGCTCAGGATGCTCCTGCTGCCTCTGCTTCCTCAGCAGATAGCGGAGGGAG
>JADRCC010574931.1:4671-20437 GCA_019843855.1 Hylomyscus alleni | reverse complement strand
AAAGACTGATAGATAGGCTTAGAATCATGAGTAGTTTTGCTCATTAGCAGAATGAATGTGGGAAATGACTCAGTTCATAAATGTGTCATGATGCTGTCTTTGGTGTTAGCCAGCAGTGAGCTGCAGCCTAGTGGAATCATAGCGGGAGGTTCAAAAGATTATAGAAAATTGATGCCTAAAAATGAGTTGACAACATTTTAAGTTTGTTATTCTTTGGCAAAAACATTGTAGTCAGCCAGTTGCTGAATTCTCAGCATGCTGTTTGCCTCTTTGAATTATATTCCATTTGTAGAAACATGATGCATTTTTGTTCTACAAGGAAAGGACAGAAGGTTTACCAGCTTGAACTGGTTTTTCTCTGAAAAACTGTCTGGCACCCCACTGATGCTAAATGTGTCATTAACCTTCTACCTGGGGTGTTTATTACCTTAACTTAGACAATATTCAGAAATGCCCTTATCAACATAATGAGGTCAAGGCAACAATCAATGTCTGCTGTGTTCTCTCATTTATTAAAAGTGCAACATCTCTTTAAAATCAAACCCTATTGGAAATGGGAGTTTCACCATACCTAAAGATCAGTGCTTATCTTCCTCAAAAATAATAATGTACAAAAAGATGTATTGTCCTATAATTTGTTCTTACAAGGATACTTTACTGTAACAAAAGGGGTACTAGCATTTCATTGGACTAGGTACATAAAACAGGGTCTCCCTTGAGAAGGTAAAGTATATGGTTTTACTAGGTGAAAAGAACTTCAAAGGCCAAATAATCCTTTGATTATTTAAGACTGGAAAATCATTACAAGTTCCAAATGAGGCTTTGATTTATAACTTTGAGCCCAATGGACTTCTCAAAATATATTCAACAACTCATACTAGGATAATATGGTTCTTTAAAATTACAGATGTCTCAAAATAAAAATAAAAGGAAAAACTTGGAAGGATTACCCTAATTTTATGAGATCTTTATAATTAATTGAACTTCTTTTGTCATTAGCTTGTTTGTTTTCACAGTTTGTCTTGAATCTATGTAGTTTTAGTCATCCTCTTTGTTTGTATTTGCTAGACATATTCCAAAGAGGAAGAATGTTTCAGTGTCATAATTATGTCAATGAAATGCTTTAGATATTATATGTTCCACTTAAACTTATCAATGATTTCATTTTGAAAGCAAAATATTTGTTCCACAGGTACTATTAGAAGAAAATAGGTCCTATTTTACTTTAAAAAGTTCTCACTTTAAATATTGGGTTTGGTGATAGCCATATGGAAAGCATACATATTCTATTTTATTATTGAAAATAGATTTTTCATAAAATATATTATTATAAGTTTTATAAAATTAATATTTTTGCTTTGACTGCAATGTACTCATGCTCTATTCCAAAGCTCTTATAGTTGCATAAAGACTTACATACAAATATTTTTTAATCTTTGTGTGCTATAATCTCTTTATTAAAATTTATTTGAGGCACTGAGGAGATATTGGAAGGCCTAGGAGTCAAAAGCCTTGCTTTAAGGAACTTATATTCCCAGCTGACAAAAGACAGTAAACACAATGGGAAAAAAAGTAAGTTAATATTGTATAGTAATTAATTCTGTGATGAAAAGCCCAGAAGAGTTGACATTTGAATGGAGAGCTTAATGAAGTAGAGAGAAGCATCGCAAATATTAAGATAGTGGAGCTTTTGGATATAGCCCTGTGTCCAGCATTTCTTGGAGCTGCCAGAAGACTGCTTGAGCCAAAGGATGTAGAAGAAATTGAGATTAGAAAAAAAAGGTCGTCCTCAAGCCTTGTGCAGATGGACTGGAGTGATTTCTGTTTCATGGTCCCCTTCTTAAACTTTTATTTTTCAAGGATAAACAACATAATCTCATAAACTAATATTTACAATAACCAAGGTATCCACAGTTCATAGATACACACAGACTGGCAAAACCACCTCATCTTCCAGATTTTTCCACGATAATGAAAAATACATTCTCAAGAATAAAGAAATGTATGTGTCCTTGAAATGATATGATAAGCCACCAAAATTCTGTGCTTTCTTTTTTTCTTATAAAGATTTATTTATTTTATGTATGTAAGTACACCATCACTGTCTTCAGACACACCAGAAGAGGGCATTGGATCTCATTACAGATGCTTGTGAGCCAACATGTGGTTGCTGGGAATTGAACTCAGTACCTCTGGAAGAGCAGTCAGTATTCTTAACCACTGAGCCATCTCTCCAGCCCCAACTCTGTTTTCTTCATGGTTATGTGAGATAGCAAATTTAGCTAAAACTAAACATGTGTCTCTTGACATCAACATTGTATTAGGCATTTATATAATTTTATTTATTTATTATTTATGTATTAGCACATTTAAAAATGAAAAATTAATTGCCTATATTTCTTTGTCTAAGGATATAATCCTACCAAAAACAAAGTAAAAACTATTACAACCTCCACTTTATTGTTTATTACTTTGTTTTATATCAGTTATGACCTGTCTGTCTAATATTCAAACAAATACTCACAACAGAATAAGTATCCATGTACTCGCTTTAGCAGTACATATACTAAAATTGAATAAGTATCCATCAGCATCTTTTAGAAAAACTAAATGTTACCATTTCTTTTTTTTTTTTTAGAAATATGAATGACTCAATGTCTGTGCATTTTACAGATGTTCAATTGGAATAATCAACATGCTAATAACACATTAATATCATCTATATAAATTTAAAAGGGTGGTATTTGTTGAGTAGCTAAATGAATAGAAAGACGGCCAGATATTTGTGTATCTTGAAGAGTCTATGTGTTGGGTGAGCTTGTTTACTACTGTCTCAGGAATGGATGTCTGCATGTAAAAGGTCCAGCTACTTGTTTGTTGGATTACTCTCCTCTCAGTAATAATAAATATTTTCCATTGCAAATGTTCCACAAAGGAGGCTAATGTCATTCTGATTGCTGTTTAGATTTCACCATTTTGGGTTGCCAAAACCACTTATGCTTTTAGAGTCTCCTATTTGTGCTAGGCCAGTACAAATTTGATGATCCATCCAAATATACAGACATGTCGCTTTAATGTCACCATCATTATCGGAGCTGTCCTTTACATGGAAATCCTTAGCCACCACTAGTAAATGACAGATGTGTTAATTAAGACACTGAGGCAAAGCCAAGGTTGATGTCCTAATAAACAGGTCATTAACTTTGGTAATGGCCAATTTGAGAAGATGATTGTTATTGCAAACTGAATTTCATGAGTTATGAAAGTAATAGTGTAAGTTTGAAGTACATCCAGTATTTAAATCATAACCCACAAGCATTGTAAAGGGATGGATATTTCTACTATGTCACCTTGCCTATGTGTAAATCTATGCCTTTAAAAGATGATTTTATACAAACCATGCTTTATTAAATTCTTAATTGATTAAATTAGTAAATGTTACAATCCTTTCCTTTACTAGTGAAATGAAAAGGCCTGCCAATAGTCATGTTGAGATTTGCCTAATGTAAACTTAACAGATTTCCAGAGCCTATAAGTGACATTGGAATAAGTAGAGAAAACATTGGAGATGTTGAAATTACGTTCTAAGTATGCCGAAAAGACAACTAGGCATAGAGCATTTTTTCCTAGAACTAATATTAGAATTCCTTCTACACTACCTCTAACAGACACATTTCAGGTTTTTATGCTGGGAGTTCAATCATCAGAATTATTCTTCCATGAGACTTCTCAAGCTCCACCCACTGTTTGGCTGTGGGATGCCTCTGTCTTGGCTGTGGGATGACAACCCTATCCCTCTACTGGACCAGGTGGGCTCTACAAGTTCTCTCTCTCTACTGTTGGGCATTTCTGTTGCTGGTGGGATTGTAAACTGGTACAACCACTCTGGAAATCAATCTGGACACCCCTCAAAAAATTGGAAATATGTCTACCTGAAGATCTAACTATACCACTCTTGGGCATATACTCAAAAGATGCCCCACCATATCACAGGAGCATGTGTTCCACTATGTTCAAAGCGGCTTTATTTGTGATAGCCAGAAGCTGGAAACAACCCAGATGACCCACAACAGAAGAATGGATACAGAAAATGTGGTTCATTTACACAATGGAATACTATTTAGCTATCAAGAACGAGGACATTCTGAGTTTCACAGGCAAATGAATGGAACTAGAAAATATCATCCTGAGTGAGGTAACTCAGGCCCAAAAGCACATGCATGGTATGTAGTCACTAATAAGTGGATATTAGCCAAAAAATACAGAATACCTAGGATACAATCCACAGAATTCAAGATTAAACAAGAAGTAGAGGATGATTCAGTCCCTCTTGGGATGAAGAAGAAGACAATCACAGGATGCAGATGAAGGGAGGGATTTGGGTGGGAGAAGGGAGGGGGAGAGGGGAAGGAGAACATGATAAGGTATGGGAGGAGGAGAAAAAGAAAAGCTCTGAGGGCCAGCAGAATGAATGGAAATATGCAAACCTGACTGGTAGGAGATGTGGAGACCCTCTAGAACAAGGTCTAGACCAGAGATCTGGGCAGCGATCTCAAGACTCAAAGGGAAATTTTAAAAGCAAAAGTCATAATCTGGTTGGAGTAGCAGTTAACTGGGGCCTAGAGAGGTAGGAGATGGTGAACCCTCTAGAATGTACCAGAGACCTGGGAGATGAGTGACTCTCAGGATTCAAAGGGAGTGACCTTAGATGAAATGCCCTACAGAAGGGAGAGGGAACTTATAGAGTCCACCTCCAGTAGAAAGACAGAGAATCAAGTGGAGAGATGGGATTACCATCCCTGGGTCAAAAACTCTGACCCAGGACTGTTTCTGTATGAAAGAACTGGAGGGTCAAAAATGGAGAAGAGACTGAGGAAAAGGTAGTTCAGTGACAGACCCAAATTGGAATCTATCTCAAGGGGAGGCCCCAAGATCTGACTAATAGTATGGTGTGCTTACAAAGAGGAGCCTATCATGACTGCCCTCCAAAAGGCCCAACAAGCATCTTAAAGATTCCTATGCAAATATTTACACCCAACCAATGGACAGAAGCTGGTGACCCTGTGGTTGAATTAGGAAAAAGCTGGAAGAAGATGAGGAAGAAAGTGACTCCATAGGAAGACCAATAGTCTCAACTTAAGTGGACCACCCAGGATCTCTCAGACACTGAGCCACCAACCAGACAGCATACACCAGCCAATATGAGGTCCCCAGCACATATACAACAGAGGACTACCAGGTCTGGACTCAGTCATAGAAGATACACCTAACCCTTGAGAGACTTGGGGCTTCAGGGCATGGGGAGGTCTGGCAGAGTACCGGTGGTGTGGGTACATTTTCTTGGAGATGGGGTGGGTGGTGGGTAGGAAGTATGGGATAAAGTCTGGACTGTAAAAAGTGATTAAAGAATAAAAAATTAAATAAATAAATAAGTAAAGATAAAAATAAAAATCACTATTAGTATCATAAATAAAAATAAATGTTCATTTTAGCAGCAGGCAAGTATTGAAAGTATCAGTATGGTATAAATAAAAAAATGAGAGCTATTATTAAATATAATTCTATTTATTGATATCTACTAAAGGTAAGGTTTACATACACAAAAGCAAACAAGCCAAGCTAAAATCATGTTCTTTACTTTATAAATGGAGAAAAACACAAGAGAGTGATCAGCTAGACCAGAGTTATACAAATAATAATTGGTGGAAACAAAAACTAATTTAAAAATGATTTTATTGAAAAAAAGGGAAAAAAATTAATAGTGTACTCCCCAAATACCTATGACACCAAATGCCTCTGTAGATACATAAAAATATTTGTGTTTTAGTAAAAATAATTTCTAATTAGTCAATTTCAATGCTGTCATCAGAGCTGTATCCTGATCCGTTTCAAATATATTAACAAGATAGACAAGAATAGATGCTGATAACAAATGGGATAGCAGAATGTTGGCAGCAAAATTCAAAGCATGCTTCCAAGATGCTTTTAGAATGTGGGCTTTGGTGTATTTTCAAACAGTGTTAGTCGTGATTCAATAAAAGTGGCCTGTTCTCTTGAAGCCACCATGGTACATATAAACATCATAGCATCACAAATACTAATATGACAGACAATACCCTTAGCTATTCTCACCTTTTCTGTGTCAATGGCATGCGAAGACCATGTTAAGAATGAAATCAGTCCAGTAATTACTCAGTTGCTTTTTTTTGACATAATTCCAAAATATTAGTGTACAACTTTTAAACCAGACTGTCCATTTTAATTAAATTGGCTGGATATTTTGTTTTATGAAATTTGTGTGCCCATGTAAAGCTTGTAAGTATAAATGGAAAATAATTGTTAATTTATTCCAAATTTGAAAGATGCTCTTTTGGGTGATGTGGAGCATACGCGAAAAATCAATGAGAAATAAACTCGTCAACCTCAGATTAATGTTATATGAGGGAAAATGAATATTTCCAGTTGTATAAAAACAGTTACTTGTTTAACAGTAGTGCTGCATACCAGAGAAATTCAAATAAATTGAAAATCATTTTGGATTGGAATAAGAGATTAGATTTCATATCTTTCTAAAGGGATATTTAAAAAAAATAGTTCAGTTTGACTTAAAGTAACAGGGAAATATAGACTAATGATATTGAAAAGTGTACACTGAAATGAGATGTCTGCATAGTTAGGTACAGTAGAATAATGAACTAAGTCCTAAAAGTACACAAGTACACTCGTAAACACAGATAGGTAGGTAGATAGACAGACAGACAGACAGGTAGGTAGGTAGGTAGGTAGACAGACAGACAGACAGGCAGGCAGACAGACAGACAGACAGACAGGAGGTATGTAGGTATACAGACAGACAGACTGACAGACAGGTAGGTAGACAGACAGACAGACAGACAGACTGACAGACAGGTAGGTAAGTAGGTAGATAGATAGACAGACAGACAGATAGTTATCTGTAAGTGAGTGGGATTATTTGGGATACCATTATCTTTGTCAAACAAAATCTGAGTAGAAAATAAGAAGGCATGAGCAATATGTTCATGTAAATGTTCGTAAAAATGCAGCTCCATAAAAATTTCTCATAGAGAACAAAGGATCACATTCTTTGTTGACTCGTGTTGTTGTATCATGCGTTGATAACTCTGTTGTTTCTTAATATAACCCAGGTTAACCCCCTACTAATGGAGAGTGTGCTCTAGCAATGTATTTTAATGAACTAAGCACAATTATTGGGCAATTGTCCCTAATCTAATTTTCTATTAACTAGACTGACTAATTTCCAGCTGTGCTCCACATGTTACTTGCTGTTCAGTTCTTACCTGACCTGCCCTTTTGGTTGTCCTCTGGATGCACTTCTTCTAACCATATGCTCATTGATCACCTCCTATTATGATGGCCTCCTCCTCTCTCCATCTTCTTTCTCCTCTTCTTCCTTTCCTGTTTTTCTTTGCCTCGTGGTCACTACTTCTGACCCCAAACCTGGTAACTGTAACCCTGCCTACCTACTTCTCTCCTCAATAATTGGTGATAGACACTTTGTTTAACCAGTTAGAGAATCTTGGAGAGCAAATTTTATATAACATAATTTGGTCTATGTGAAAATATGCTCACTAACTGCAACCAGGTCTTGGAGGCCAGTATTTGATAATTTGAGTGCAAAGCATCATCACACCAACCCCCAGCAATCTCTCTTGTGGTAGACACAGAGAAAAGTTAGCAGTAATATTGACAGGTCAGCTCTTTATTTATAGAGATAATAGTGTAATGAATTTAAAATGGACTGGTGAGATATGAGCATGAATTCAGTTGACTAGACTATCTCTAAGAATTAGTTAATATTCCCTTTTACATATTTAATCCAACTTGCCAGGTCAATAGGGGTTAGGTTAATGCTAGATCCACAAATTAGAAGCCATTCTCATACAGAAGATACAGTGTTAGTAGATGAAAGAATGATGCAATCACACAAAAAATAGAAAAATAAATGCACTACCTCATGAAGGAGGAAATGGGTAGAATGGCGTGTTTTTGCTTAAAGGAAAAAGATTGTTTTTAAAAGTTCAAGAGCATAAAATTTAGGTGAGGAAATAGAAGAAAAAGTATACTATATATAAAATTTGATATTATTGTTAACTCACTTTGATTAAGAAATGTCTAGTAGGAGCCAGAGCAATCTCTCAGTCTATATATAAAGTCCTTGCCTTGTATTTATGAATATATGCATTGAATCAATTCCCACTAACTAATTAATTTAATTACTTAACTAAATTAATTTAAGTTGGATATTGTGCCAGGTGCTTGAAATTCCAATGCTAGATCAACAGGACCAGGAGGATCCCTGGTTCTTACAAGGTCACCGAAGGACCAGCCACTAAAGGAAAGCAAGCAAACACATAAATCAGACAACAAGTAAAAAAAAATAATAATACGGTTAAAAGATGGAAAAGACCTGAGGAACATCTTAAGTTGTTTCCTGACTTCAACATACAGCCATACACATGTATCTGCTTGCACGCGCACGCACACACACACACACACACACACACACACACACACACACATGAATGTGTATACACACACACAAGAATGTCTACATACACATACACAAACCTGCATACACATTGAGTATGTACATATATATGCAAAAAAAAGTAGAAGAAATTACTGCACATCTGTAGAATTGTGCCATTTCTAGAGACAGGGAAATGATAAGGGCTCTGACTTCTTGAGAGAATTAGTGTTTTCAGGGATTCATAGGCTAGCATTACTGAGAAATGATGAGAGGCAGGAGGTAGAGAGAAGATGAAGGATTAAGTCACCGAGGATGTGTCCTTGAACACTATATTTTTCCATGGCTCTTTCCTGTATTCTCTCTATTTCCTGACTACCAGGATTTAAGCTTCTTTGATTCACCACAAACCTCTCACAAATTCTATACAATCATGAACCATTATGAACACTTCCTTCTTGTGGTCATTTCTACCACATTGATGGTGTCAATGAAGACTAAAACAACCAGTGTACCGTCCAACCCCAAAACACTGGAATTGAACATGATGTTAGAGCCTTCCTAACCTAAGACTCCACTCTAAAGCAGAACTCTACAAGAAAAAAAAAAACTAATAGAGCTACAAACAAATGCTACTGAAGGCTCTTAGGAATTAGCGAAGCAAACGGATTTTTATTTAAGTCCAATGACAAGAATGTCTAGGTAAAATGCAAGGATAATCAAAGTGAAGAATTGGGAGATCAGAAAAGAAAAAAAAACAACTATAGCAAAAAAAGAGGAATAATGTTTAGTAGCAGTTTGTAATGAAAGAAACAGGAGAGTCTGAAGGTGAAGAAAGATAACATTATTAAAGAATTAGAAGGATCTTGACCAACCGTTGGATCAGCGACCATATTCACATATAGAAGAACAATGAGCATCCAAACGTGGTGAAAGCTAGAGAGTATTAGACCATTAAATCATTAAAAGTTATACCAAAACTAGGGAGTAGTCACTAACAGTGGACTCCTAATTTCAGAACACACCAAAGTATATGTCTTAAAAGTTAAAATAAAAGATTTACTAATACGTATCAATAATAAGTTTCTTACGGTGAAAAGGCCCATGCACAGCAATGGCAATTCTCATCTCAGGAGTACTTTGTTCTAATGTATGAAAATAAAACAAAAACAAAAAACACACATACTTCTAAGCAGAGATTTTAAGTGTCCCAACATTTGCCTTGTTCTGAATTTTCAGACATTCAACCAAATACCCTGATGACTAAGACAATACTCATTCAAACTGTATTCATTTTATTATATTTTCTTTATCTATAGAATGCTGAACAAAAACAATTTTGTGTAAATTATGCAAGGACACATTACCAATAAATAATTAAAAATGATTGTTATTCACAGTTTTTACTCCCAAATAATGTTTGTATGATGACAAGGAAATCGTAGAATAAGCAAAATGTGATTCATTTTTTAAAGCCCCGCCTGTGGACCTTAAGTGAAGTGCAATTAGCAGTGCTTATAGGTATGCCATAAAAGGTGATGAATAACCCAGTTATTTCTGTTTTCAGCACTGAATCACTTAAACATGAGCATTTGGTCAATTACAACACAACAGCTTCTTATTACAATACAGAACTTACAATCAACCATTACTTATACTCAGTTAGCATATCTATAGCAAGGCATCTTTTATTTTTAGATGTTTTTGACTAATTAAATATGTGCATTAAACTGAGATGTGAGTTCTCATTTATTTGTGTGGCCACTTCATAACACCGTTATATTTCTAAAGTAATTGAGAAAGAAGCACAGAGGTCCACTTGAGCAAAGTCGTCTTAAAGTCTTGCTTCCAAAAAAAATTGAACAAGTATTCTGTAAAGGTGATAGTTACTATTTTTTCAAATTACCCGAGCTCTATAGCTTTATTCCTCTAAAGATATCATATACTCTATATGTAAAAATCTATTCAGTAAACCATAATTATGTCAGGGAAAAGAAAAGATAAATAAAAATGTTGACTATTGACTTACTAAAATGGATAAATGGATAGTTTCCTTATTAATAATCAAAATACCATTCAATTCTGCAGTACATGATACCAAAACTGGGTTAATATAATGCTTATCATGGTACCTGCTCAGGAGTGACATGCAAATGTATCAGCTGCCAACATTTTTAAAAAGAACAAAATATAATTATAAAAATCTTCTTGTAGTTTCCATCACAGGTTTAGGAACATAAAGCCAGGAATAAATTGGCTCACTGGTTTTGCTATACCCCCCCAAATCAACTACTATTGAAATATACATGCAATGATTCTTTTGTTTTTAAAAACATCCTTTCAAGAGTCAGTTAAAAAACTAAAGAAATAAATCTCCCAAAGATATTTTTTAAATCTTACAAATGTTTGTTGACTCCTTGTAGAATCTTTTCAAACATAAAGGCCAGTTCTCTTAAATATTCATAGGACTGTCTGACTCCTAAAATGACATTTCTTAGTAAGTTGATAGCATTGAACAGGAGCTTAATTACTACTTTAGCCAATGCATCAAGCATTTGGTATTTATCCTGTGATTATCCAGGAAGACTTTGTGCCACAGTTCTTTTTCTATGTGTGATAAATTACCCATATTAAAAAATCTTAGTGTAGAAAGGGTTTCTCTTAGCTCACAGTTCTAGGTTATAGTCCATCCATAGCAGGGAAGCAGACAGCAAAAATTTAAAACTAGTCATATCATTTAAAACAAAGAATAGAGAGAAATGCATTTTAATTCTTTCATGCTTGCTTGTGCTCTGTTCTATATTCTTTTTATTCAGTCCAAGTTCCAACCCATGGAAAGGTGCCCCCCATTCAGGGTATATCTTTCCACCTCAATTAACCCAATTAAGAGAAGCCTTCACAGCCCAGTCTAATTTATCCAATTCTACATTAGAACTGTTGCCATGGTGATTCTAGATTGTTTCAAATTGACAAATAAGACGAACCATCACAACTCAAATGTTTTATCAACCTGAAACACAAATTCATGACTTTGAGCAGTAGTTTTTCTTCCCTTGTTACCATAAGTCTTGTGTTTATCAACTAACGTAAAATACATCCTACCTCTAAAAGTCCCCATAGTCATTAAAAATTCTAACGTTTAAAGTATTCAACGTCTTTTAAAGCTGTGAGTATAAACTGAAAAAGCAAGTTATATGCATCCAATATAAAATAGCACAGAGTAAATATTACTATTCCAAAAGGGAAAAGGTAATCACACCAATTTAAACCAGAGGTGAGCATGAAAACACCTACAGTGTCAGGATCATGATTTAATCAGCTAAACTCCAAATGCTAAGGTGTTCTGCCACCCTCATTCTGCTACCTTCAGTGTGCACAGCTTCTCTCTTGTCTTAGGTTGGCTTCACTCCACACCTACTGCTCTTCTTGGCATTCACCCATGAACCTGACATCTGCAATATCCTGGCTTCTCCACTGAAAATGAGGCTTCTCCTACAGTTTCACACAATGGTCCCTTGGAGCCCAGGAACTGTGACCCAGTCACAGTTTATATCCTCAGCTGCTCTCTAGAAACCTCACAATTGTGTACCATTCAGGATTTCAAAACCAGTGCTGGGTGAATAGTGCTTACAACAATGCCAGGTTCTGAGCCAGCTTCACATGTAGCCTGCCCTCTGTTATCACAGCTACATTGGCAACTTTATGCTGACCCAGAGAAACCTGTCTTACTGTCCAGGTGAAACACAGGCAGTTTCTGTACGGTAATGCTGATCTCTCTATCAACATAGCTGCTTTTTCAGCATCAGCCTGAATACCATATTCCTTTAGCATGTGTTCAGCCAAACAAATCTGTAAATGTAAATGTCTTTTTTATTTCCACTGATGAGGGGATGAGACGAGAGCCTTACTCTATCTGGGTACATGGCTTGGGCTGAGCCCAGAGCATTTCTAACTATCCCTATGTCTAACCTCTGCAAGTGCTTTTGTTCTCCTTCATTCCTACATGAATATATTTATTGGCTTTAAGCACTCTTGATAACCCAAATTAAACATTGTCTCTTTCAGAAAACCCTACTTGAAAAGAATAGAATATTTCTATTTTTTTTCCCTGTGGCTTTCATGCAAACCTCTACTGTAGCAAGTGATATTTCTTCTTGGCTATCTCTACCATCATACTGCAAGCTCCATTTTATTGTATTATTAGTCTCCAAATGCAAACATTTTCCATAGCAATGTACAATATTATTGCTGAATGCACTGGTTGCACTCTGAAAAACATGAGTCAACTACCAAGATAGAGTTTATAATTTATTGGAGTATGAGCATGGAGGTAACATCCTACCATATTTAGTAATGTGGTCAGAATCTGTGTTATGCCAACCATCTTCAAGGACAAAAGTAGATAGAAGATGCATGGTAGGCAGAATGACAAAATGGCTAACCACCACCTCCTTATCATCCAGCCCACATGAATATAAGCACTGTTATAGAGGGACTCTGAAGATAGAATTATTATTAATGATTGGTTGACCTTATTAGTTGTAGGGAGATCACTTACCTAGATCATCTAGATAGGCTCATTTAAATCATGTAAGTTCTAATAAACCAAAAAAAATTCTCTGTCTACTATAAGGATAAGGGATGAAAGAGAAATATGGAGAAGTGAGGCAGAATAGGAGGCAAGAAAGATTCTACCTACTGGTAGTGTTTCGAAGACTAATAAAGTGAGTCATGAGCTCAAAACTTCAGCCATCCTCTCAAAACTCAAAATCACCCTGACATCAAGCCAACGAAAACTTTAGACCTTAGCCCTATGGGAAAAATGCTTAATTCAATCTAACAGCTTCAGAAATACTGGAAAAATCTTCTCATCAGTTCCAAGGGAGAGAACAGAGACTCTAACAGATGAATATAATCAAACTGTATGATACACATGTGTGAAACTGTCATAGATTGTACAACATATCCTAATTAATAGAAGAATATAGCTTGCAGGTCCCTTAATTTTGACCATTTGACATCATAAGCAATTCCAGTTGTGTCAGACTTTCATACCAAAGAATTTATAAGATTATGCAATATGTAGTTCTAGAATACCAAACTCGTGCCAATCTGTATTGATAGAAAATTAATGCATATGTAGCAAGATGTGGGGATCACTGGAAGTCGTTGTAGAATCTAGTGGAAGCCAAGACAAACAAGGTCTTGAGGCTTCATACTATATGAGCAGGCAAAGTGATACTTTTTGCTTCGCTTTTCTCATAGATAAAAAATGAAGATGCTAATTTTACTACCCAACTCAGGTTTGTTGTGAAGAATAAGTCAGTTCATATATGCAAAAAGTACAATAGTCAGAATATAAGTACCATATCTAATATCTGATTGTATCCATTCTATATTGTTATTTATAGCTGTTCTAAAGGTTGTAGGTATAGTCATTTTAGTAGTAAAGGAGTGGAATATATTATCATAAGACTACATTTCATATTTCTCTGCTCAAAATAGAAGACAAAGGGGAAAATTATATTGTAGAACATTTTAGCTTTCCTATGTAAATTAGACAATGGATGGTGTACTTGATAATTAGTGACTAGTACATTTACTGGGAAAGCAAGAAAAAATGTAACCAGATGTTCCATTCACTTCTACTAAATCAATTTAGTTCAACACAGCTTATCTCTGATGAAAAGCTTAGCATTAAAACTTTGGCTTGCACTGTATGTAGTTTATATCCAACTTTTAGGTGGATTGTATACTTGCATGGATATTATAATATATCTTTCCATTTCCAGTTTCAGATTTGATTTTATATTCTTCAAAGACATTTGTATTTGATTTTTTTTAATTTGGAGTCTTGAAATATATTCTGGGTTTTTACTTTTTAATAAATTCATGTTGTCAGGCTGTCATGAATTAATCTTTTTCCTATTTCAAATTTCTTCCAAAATCTAATTCTTTATTAGACATAATAGCTCATTTTATAAAGTACTTAAAACAAGAAAAAGCTATTAATTTGTGGAATTTAAATGTTATACTTCTAGATGAACTTGTTTTCCACATTCTGAAACTGATGATACTCCATGATTTAAATTTTCTGTAAAACTTCATGGTAATTTAATTTGAACTTGTTTAACTCTTTCAGGATATGATTGTGTTGAACTGCATAACAGAAAATCCTGCTATCATGAGTCAATGTGGCAGAAATTACAGGTTTACAACACCATACCCACATTTATTTTGTATCTTGTTCATTCTATCTATCTATCTATCTATCTATCTATCTATCTATCTATATATCTATCCATCTCTATCTCTATCTGTATCATCTCTATCTCTAAGACAATTTTCAGAGCATTATTTGATAATTTTTTTTATTCTTTGAGACTTTAGTACATGTTTGCCACACTATATCTTCATCATATTCTCTCTTTCTACCCAACCTCTTCCAAACCCACCTGTAACACAACACCTTCCTGCTGTTTTGTGCATCTCACTTCTTTGCTTGAGGTGCTTAGACACAGTTGCAAGCCAGGATGGAAAGAATGAAACTGAACAGGAAGTGGAGAGAGCTGCCGAATCTCCATCTGGACAAGTGAGTGCTGTGGGGGAGAACACCTTCTTTTGAATTTGTCTAACAGACACCTAAAATCTCATAAAATATTGCTATTGCCCTTTGTTAACCCCTATAGATGGATGATAAACTGCTGTTGCATAAGATGTCATGCCCTTCAAATGTAGGGGCCAGAGGACCCTAAAATAGCAATTAACTAATGCCTCTCAGCTGAAGACTAGATTTCGTAGTACCAGAACATGCATGTAAGCTTCCAAATGAACGAAGCTGCTAATGCTTCTACAGAACAATGATTCTCATGAGCCAGAATAACGATGAGCACATGCAGTAATAGTATGAATACCTACTTTGCAACCAGTGGATTTCTAATTGGACTAAATAAACCCTCAAAGTAAAGGAAAACATGCTTGGGACTAGAAACCAAGATCATTACCCAGTGCTAATGAAGCCATGGATCTTGGCGAAAAGCTAACATGCATGACTTACTAAACAAGCAGACTCTCTAACTACATTCTAAATATGTATGCTTATACCTACAGATAATTATAGGTCTCACCCTTCATCAAGAAAACTTCTCTTTGCAACAGATGGAGAGAACATTACAGAAGACCACAAACAATCAAAATGCAGACTTGTAGAGCCAAGTCCCAGCTAATACATCTACAAAACAAATCCTGCACATAAGA
>JADRCC010574930.1:2962-13425 GCA_019843855.1 Hylomyscus alleni | reverse complement strand
CCCAAGTGCTGGGATTAAAGGCGTGTGCCACCACTGCCCGGCAGAAGCAAAGGTCTTTTGGTACAACACTTAATGTGGACATCACTCACATTTTGAATGGGAAATCAATTATGTTTTTTTTTTTTAATGGAATGGATACTCTGGAATTTGATTTCCTATCACTTCGTAAAGCTATAAACTTCTCAGTGAACAGCAGTTTTGTTTGGACAAGGCTAGCCACTATGAAAACAAGCCTCTTCAGCTGGAGGAGTGTGTGCCCTGATTAGCAAGGCAGCCGCACCAGGCTCCAGGCATTTTAAAATTGAACCGAGGTCCCTTCTGCAGCACAGCTTCTATTGTTCAGTAATGAGTATTTTGCAGAGTCCTTTCAAAAGTAAACTGCATTGTTCCCTTGCTAGTTTCCGTACTTCAGAGTGAGGTGATTATGGTTTCTAAAAACGCACTTTCAGGATGGTAAAAAAATTATCTATTTGAAAAGACGACACCCCCCCCCCCGCATGTTTGGTGATAAATTAAAAAAAAAAAAACAAACCTTAAACATTTTGAGAACATCCTAGAAAAGGTTAGAATTCATCTGAAAATCCTGCCTTTGACCTCAGGTGCCTGGAGTCTAGAAAGCCCTCAGAGCCCACAGGCAGCTCTGTTCTCTGAGCTGCTGCTTGGACAAGAAATTCTGCATAGCAAACAGTTCAAGATGTAGGTGTTCAGAAAGGAATACTAAGTCCAGAGGAGACTGAATAGCTCTGAATAAATAGGGCAGATTTCTATGCTGCCAGGGTACTTGTGTAGCTGAGAAGACAGTTTAGTTCAGCTTGTGAGATTCCGAACTGCTGATGCATTGGAGCCCATTTGTGTGTCTGATCGAGCTCTCGGTAGTGATAGCATGGGGTAGAGGTAGAATTCATGGTTCTATTTTTTTTTTTTCTGTTTCCATTTCTGTACCCTCTTTTAGTGGCATGTGTTTTCTGGTTCTTACCCACCTGATAGGACCGCAGTCTTCATCCTGTTCCAAGATATTATTTAATCAACCATTTGCCTTTGTACCTATATATCTTAGTAAGGCATGTTCGGAACACACAGGGGGCAAGTGTTGTGAGGAGTCTAGCACACCCCTCAAATAGTGCATAGAGTTCATCACACATATCAACTAACATGGAGTCTAGCACTTGCATCAAATATGTGTGCACACATTTTAACTAACACAAGGGGTTGTAGCATACCCATCAAGTATGGTGTGGGGGTCTAGTACATGCATCATGTAATAAGTGGAGTCTAGCGTACATATCAAGTATTCATGAAACATTGCATGGGGTCTAGCATACACATCAGTTCATGGAATCATAGTTTCAACACACAGATCTCTGGTTCTTTGTGGAATTGATTCTCATCCCTAACTGTGTTGGTGCATTTTTCCTAAATCCTAATTAAGTCAATACTTCCTACCTACTGAAATTTAGGTAGCTGTAACACAGGCAGGCAGGCAGGCAGGCAGGGAGGCAGGCAGGCAGGGAGGGAGGCAGGCAGGGAGGCAGGCAGGCAGGCAGGCAGGCAGGGAGGCAGGGAGGCAGGCAGGGAGGCAGGGAGGGAGGCAGGCAGGGAGGCAGGGAGGCAGGGAGGCAGGGAGGCAGGGAGGGAGGCAGGCAGGCAGGCAGGCAAGGAGGCAGGGAGGGAGGCAGGCAGGGAGGCAGGCAGGCAGGCAAGCAGGCAAGAAGGCAAACATTCCTGCTGAATTCTAATCCCCCCAACCTATGCTATTCATAGGATTCTTGGAGAATCTGAAGCTCATATTTTAATCATGTCCCCATTTCTATGCTTCCTGTTAACATATTTTTAGAGCTACAGAAGATATTAGATGTGTCTTAATTTGGGGGTCAATTAAAGTGGCTCAGCAGATAAAGACAATTGTCACCAAGTCTGATGACTTTGAGTTTGATCCCAGAAACCCACATGGTGGATGAAGAGAACTGTCTCCTATAAGTTTTTCTCTGACTTCCACATGTGTACCATGACATGCACACCCACACACATGTACTCAGATTCATGCACAGTCAAAAATAAATGTTACAAAAAGGGTCTTAATTTGACCTAATTAAACAGTACCCTGCTCTCTTATAGAACCCAAGACTTCCAGCCCAGGGATGGCACCACCCACAAGGGGCCCTACCCACTTGATCACTAATTGAGAAAATGCCCCACAGCTGGATCTCATGGAGGCACTTCCCCAACTGAAACTCCCTTCTCTGTGATAACTCCAGCTTGTGTCAAGTTGGCACATAAAACCAGCCAGTACAGATACCATATTGTTTCTGGTAACTCCCCAGCCTCATTTCTTGTCTTAATGCTTTTCATCTTCTCCTCAGTCTGAACTTTAGTCATTTGACAAGAAGTTTCTAGATTACTTTTTTTTTTTTTTTTAATTTCAGCAATGGCTGTGTCTTGCTGTTTTCCTTACTCTTCTTCCAAAATTTTTGACATCTCAAGTCTCCCAAGGTCTAAGAAATGAAACGAAAGGTCTTTCCAATACTGCATGCTTATATAAATGTTTTTCAAATAAAATCTTTGTATTATTTCCTCTAGAATTCATCTTATCATCAGCAACTCTGGGAATTATTTCTGTGTACTAAATTTGGTTTCTATACTTGGCGGTCAATAGGTAGACATTGTATGTCAGATGGACGTCTTAAAGACAACTACTTTTGGTGGATTTTATCTAGACTGGTAGCAGTGCTAAATGTGGGCTAGCTAATCTTTTGTCATTTATTTCTGATTCCTGTGAGGTAGGTTTACAGATGGCTTTGCTTTCATGTTGTTAACAGTCTTGTGGTGGGAGACACATACTCAGAAAGGTAATGGCAAGAAATCAAAAGGTGATTGCATATAGAGATTAATAATGTGAAATAATGAATGTAGGTGATGGAATAGGACTGTGTAAAGTTCTATGCTTTTAACTTGACTGAACCTTTAAGGTTGTGCAATGTCACACATACTGTTAAGATATACTCCAGTCATCTATTACCATGGAACAATAGTGATAGGCATTCATATTATGGTACTATAGGTCTTAGGGCTAGAGACTTATTTTAAATATGCAGAAAATATTCATTTAAACTTGGAAGGAAATACGCTAGAATACAAATAAATTCTTGTAAGACATACGGAGGAGATTCCTCCTCTCTGAAGATTGACTAAAGTAAATAAATGAATAGATGTTGAAAAGAGAGGTATTTTTAACTTTATATAGAGGAAATCTATTTGGATGTGGTGTCTTTGATAGCCTTTGTGTATAGGTGAGAGATACCTGTTTGAGGGGAGTGGGAAATTTTCCCATCAGGAAGGTGAAGCAGTCTAGGTAATTTCAGAAATCCATACTGTTTTCTGTTGAGGGAAAATGAAGTAGGTAGACAGGAGGTAGCCCCACAGGAGAAGATCCACACAGAGCAGGAAGAGTCCTTCACAGAGATGTTTGGAAAGAATGGCATTTCTCTGCAAAGGGGTTATTTTGCAAGCAGGTAACACTTGTAACTTGCCCTAGAGTATTTCATGCCAATTGGCTGTAGAAAAAGGAACCAAGAGAAGAGAGACAAGGACCAAAGGAAAAGGTCTGACAGAGGGACACTTAACTGAATGCTGAATAGAGGGGTGATCTATATGAATGTAAAGCATCGAAGAAAAGGATCAGCTAGGATTGTAAGTGCTGGCTGGGACAGTCTTAGGCACTCTGTCCAGTCATACCATATATCATAGTATTACTTTAATAGAACGGTAATTTTCTTTCAGGCATAATGTTGTGAGTCTAAGTATTTAATATTCATAGTCATTGATGGAGATGTTCATTTATCTGGCACATTCAATTTGCTTGGTTTGGCGAGAGAAACAGCAAAGGAGCCTCCTTTTCTAATAGCTGCCCTTACAGATGCCTTTCATATTTTAATCAGCCCTTTGGTAGCTCAGGTATTAAGTTGTATGCCACTGAACTGAACAATTAACTAGCTTTCTTAGGCCAAAAGGAAAAGGGGCCCTTGGTTTGTGTGCAGTGATTCGGCTCTATCTAATCTAATGAAGGAGAGTAGATGATAACAAAGTGCTTGTTTAAGTCACACACTATTCTTAGATTACTCTTGTGCTTGTTTTTTTTTTTTTTTTCTTGCAAAATAGCTTTTCTCGTATTTTACCCTATTAACGGTTCTTGGCAACAGGGCCGTCTTCCAGTCCAGTGGGAAGAGCAGGCACCACGGAAAGTCCCATCACATTCATCATCTTCCTGAGAAACAAAAGCAGGCAATCTGAATGTTTCAAAATGCGCTGGGGCCCTAGTCTTTCAACAGAAATAGGCACAATTTTAATTTTTTGATAGAGATAAAGGGAAGATATTAAACCATTAAAAGTAGATTGATATTTTTTCTTCTAAGAGTCTTTCAACTAGTAAGTAGTTTTATTAAACCTTCCTAGTAGGTGTTGGCAAGGCTCTGTAGAATGCTGCTCTCTCTAGTTAACTTATTTAAACACTGTTATTTCTAAATAGGCCATCTCACTTTTTCTCTGACACGCAATAATATCTTTATCTCAGTCAGTTCCTAAATACTCACTCACAGGCAGACCTCTCCACATCTGGCTGTGCCTCTTTGGAGAAGGGCAGAAAAAATGTCCTTCCCAGGGTGTATTACTTTTGACTCTTCAGATGTAAGATGAAATTGCTTAACACTAAAGGAAAAATAGAGATTGCTTGCCTCAGTACAATTTGGAAGGTTATAAAATTTGAGCTAAATATTGCTATTTGCTTTGGCTGTTTTTGTCTTCTAATGGGCATGGATGAGATCATGTCTGTGAACTTGGGGAGAATCAGTTTCTCTGTGTGCAGTGGACACATGGAAAATACACCTATTTAGCATATGTTGTTTATTTTTAAATTATATTTCAGTAATAAAAACTGTGACTAGTAAATTTAATAAATACTTATCCATTTATTAACTTCTCTCATTCTCCTGAGGTATCTTATTAGGTATCTCCTTTCTCCTAAGAAATGAACCATGTAAAGTACTTGAGTCCTGTGAGGTGGGAAGTTCTGATAAAGGCCCTGGCCGCCAAGCCAGATGCCCTGAGTTGATCCCTGGAACCCACGTGATGGAAGGAGATAACAGACTTCCAAAAGTTGTTCTCTGCTTGCCACACTGTAGCATGAACATTCAAATGTGTGAATATACATACATACATACATACATACATACATACATACACACTACACAACACTCACATTTAAACAAATGTAATAAAAATATTAATATTTTTAATTATGTATGCATGCATGCCTGTTTGTGGCTATGTACATGCTAGTGCAGGTACGTATGGAACCCAGAGATGTTGGATCCCTGTGGAGCTGGAGTTGTAGGCCTGATGTGGTGGTGAGACTAGGACTCAGGCCCTCTGAATAAATGCTATACCCTTAGAACTGTCGATCCATTTCTCTAGCCCTCACTTATCCTTCCACCTGTAATTATAAACACTTCACAAATACATTACATCATTCTGCATTTTTACGTGACATGTGATCTACTCTTCAATATACGTTCAGTACGAAGGAGTACCAGTATTGTAGTGTATGGCTGTAGACCTGTTGTATTGATTATTATACAGAACTCTATTGTTCTTAGTATTTCAATTTTTATATATCCATTTCTCTTTTCATGGACGTGTAGATGGTTTCTACATTTTCTGATCTCAGTAGCCTTCCTGTGAGCATCCTGACTTTTACTGAGGAGACATGGAAGAGCTCTCCAAGGAGCAGATTTGCTGCATGTGGTAGTTTCTTGTAGCTGCTGAGAGAAGTTCTGCTAACTTAAAATTCGTGGTGATTCTGGTAGGACTTCATTTTTTTCCTGAGTCTTCAATAGAGAATTATTTTTCTTTCCTTACCCAGTTTGTAGTAAATGTTCTCACACCTGAGATCTTGACCTCTCTTGGATCATACAGCTCTCGTGATAGGTGTCTGTCTATTCCACAGTTCCAACTCTCTCTGATTCCTCTCTGCTTTCCTTTTACACTTTTAAGATTCTCTGGCCAGAGAGATTGCTTGGTAGATAGAGAGGCTTGTCTATAAGGCTGACAAGCCTGCATCCCACAGGGTGGGAGGAGAAACCTGACTCCTGAGAATCAGCCTCTGGTCTCTATATGTATGCTGTAGTACATGTGTTCCTGTGCACACAGCAAAATAAATAAATAAAAAGTAAGAAAAAAATGTTAGGTGTGGTGACTCATGGCTATAATCCCATATTCAGGAGGCTCAGCCATGAGTATTACTGTGAGTTTGAAGACATCCTGGGCTACCAATTGGAATCTAGGCCAGCAAGAGCTACATAGTAAGACCCTATCTCAAAAAAGCAAATAAACACACAACTAGTGAGTGCTTTGGTCACACTTGAACAATCCAGGACAGCCACTGTAATCTGTAAGTCATTTTACTGGCAACTTTAATTCCATCTGCAATCTTAACTCTTTGCCATGTAAATAAAATATGCACAGATTCCAGGAGTCAAGTCAGAACATTTGAGCAAGGTCTTTCTCTGCCTGTCATAGGATGTAGACCATTATATATCAGCTAGGTTGTCTCCCACAGCTATTCTAAATGGTAAGTGAACATTTACACCCTGAAAGTGCATGTAAGATTCGTTTGTTACACATCCTGCCAACAATGGGATTATAAGACTTTAAAATGTTATCCAATTTGACAGAGAGACTGGGTAGTTTGCTGTGCAGCTTTTCATATAATTATTGGAGCAGACATTCTCCTTTTTGCCCATGACCAATTCCTTTCCTGTTTTCAGCTTGCTATTGCCTTCTTCTGTTTTATTATTCATTTAGAGATGTTCTTCAAATAATTTAGTTATAAATTGTTTGTTTTTTGTTTGTTTGTTCTTTTGCATTTCAGTGTTTTCTCCCAGCTTGATTGATCTTTATACTTCTATAGGGTTGCTATTTTGGCATACATATTTTAATTTCAAAGTTGATAAAATCTGTCATTTTTGACTTGAAGTCATGAAATTTTATTTTTGTTCATTAAATGATTGTATAGCAAAGCATAGTTTTATAATTTTTCTATCTAAAAACATTTATATCTCTTGAGATATAACAACCTAAAATGCCCAATTAATTAGGTTATGTTGGTTTTATATAGATTTTAGCAAAGATTTGTGGGTTTATGGAATATTGCTGCTAGAAAGAGCTTTGAAGATGATCTGATCTGGTTTGAAACTGATGCTCAGAGATACAGTGGAAGTCCTAGAAGCTACTGTATTGGCAGAGAATGCTGTACACACTGGATTTTGCTGTCTTTATTGCAGAGGAGTTAGTCTTTGAGTCAAGTGTGTGTGTGTGTGTGTGCACATGCATGTATGTGTGTGTGTGTGTGTGTGTGTGTATTCCTACATACAAATACAGGCATAAAGACTAATAAACTACCTCAGTTATTGACCCTTGCCGTACACTTTGCTTGGCATAGTGGCTCTTTGTTGTATTTCTGTGGAGCACGGCAGACTAGCTGGTCCATGAGCTTCCAGGGTCTTCTGTCTGCCTCCCATGTCCCTGCAGGAGGACTGCATTACAGATTCTCATGTTACACAGACAGCATTTACATAGGTTCTGGGGATTCAGACTCAGGTCTTCATGCTGGCACAAGTGCCCTTCCCCAAGGAACCATTTCTGCAGATCCTTGAAGAGACATTTCATGCTACTGGGCTTGGGTAAAATAATGACTGCTCATGTATAGCCATAGAAATAAAATATATCTATGCTAGAAGCCTTTATAGGGAGGCAATGGATTACTTAGCCCCTTACTGTCCAGGAATAAAGGTACCTAAGAGGTGAGGGGTCATTGGCTATTGTCATTGTGACTCCTGAGAGGAGAATTGTAAAATAAGACATAAGTGTGATTGAGGACAAACCAGCTTCCCTAGAGTATATGTTACCTTTTGGATACTCAGTCCCAAACATGTTTCTCTTGTGGACTACATTCTGGAAGGAAACAGCCTAACGAAATCAGGCAACTGCCCTGCATCTACAACACTACTTGAGCCACTCGATGTCCCTCCTCCACCTTCCCTGATGGATTTGTTTCCCCTATGTCAATTATAAACTCTTTAAGCCCAGGGATAAAATTAAGTACATTGCTGATGCCCAAAATAAGTGTCTCAAGATTTTTTTCACTTCTTTTTCCTTAAAGGAGTGTTGGAGAGGAACTTAAAAGTGAGTGACAGTTGACAAAGATGTGGTTGCCAGGCAACTGGCAATTTAAATAACTAGGAGTTGATATGATTTACTAACCTGATAAACAGCAAGAACTTTAATATACTCCAAAGGACTGCTACAGATGTTGCATTGAGCTATTTATACATGTTGATCTATCTCAATCTATTTTAATATATGCATGTATATAGGTATGCAGATTTTTTCCCCTGCAGAATGGGAATATGAAAGCAAAAGTCTCTGTCTCTTCCCCTATGTGACATTAATAGAAGTTACCTTCAATGATAATTGTTTTAGCTTCCCCAGGTTTATACAGATTTTTAGTTTCAAAGGAATTGTTCTTACTCAGAGGTAATAAATATCTTGTGGAATTGGGGCTGCTGCTGTTTTGAGTTCTAATATGGTATTTTGAGTTAGTAATTGTTGTTGTTGTCTTTCTCAAGTTTTATCACTTAAACTTTTCTCCATTTGTTGAAATGAACTGGCTGTTGCTGTTGATTCTGCACAGAAATAATGGTGATTAATAAGACTGACCCAAAGTGAGTCAGCTTAATTGCTTGGCCTGTTTTCCTTAGGGGGTCAGCAGGCTTTCAGGGCTCTCTTGTGTCAGTTATTTTCCTAGGGCAGCTACTGCATCTTCACATCACCTCTCTCTCTCTCCCTGCTGGCTATCTTCAACATGGTTCTTCCAAGTGATGGTAGAAAAGCTGCAGCTACTGTCTACCCAAATAGCATAGTGAGCCAGTGAGCATTTCCTCCTAGAGGGAGGTCAGAACTGTTATTTTGCATATAAATTCCACATAGTATATTTAAATATTCAGTATAAGATTTTGCCATTTTGTTGGCCATAACAATGTTATTTCTAGCACAGATATTGAGCTAATTTTGAGGAGTAGTTTGAACTTTTCTGGGGGAGAGGTTGGGTCAAGTGTAGAAGACAATGAGGACTTTGACAAATGATACAGGAACACACAAACATAATTTTTCCAATAGTTGAGGACATATCTAGATAATTTTAAAACTGCTCATTGAAGTTATTTTCAAATTATTTGCGTAGGTAGGACATTAAAGAACACTTTTGCAAACCATGTATGTTTGCATAAAAGCAGCATTCTAAGTCTAAATGGCGGCTTTTCCATGAAACTTTCTCTCTTTTAATCACAACGAAAACACCTTTCTCCACATTCAGGGAGCCTGTTCTGTCCTAGTCCTTAGAAAATGGGTGTTGACATTTTGTGGTTTGCAAAATAGAGGCCCTGACTATTAGAATGATTGTACACAAGTATTGAAAACTGTGCTAAGCAGTTTAAATACCCCGTCATTCATTCCTACTGGGCCTACAAGTAACTGTTAGTCCTAGAGACTTCTTGGTGAGGACAGGGATGGCTAGAGGATGGTAGGATCATTTGCCTGTGAGCATGGCACAGCGAAGAGGTGGAGTTTGCATTAAGGTCAGTCAGTCCAAAGCCAAGTGTACTTTTCAGTGTGTTTCTGCTTTGTTATTTGGCTTCTTCATTGTTCAAATGTGTTTTCTAGTCATGTTCACATTTATGTTTGATTGTAATCATGTGGAAGCTTTAACCAACCAACCAACCAATCAACCAACCAAACATGCTTTCAACAAAACAAAACAACAAAACCAAACCAAAACCAAAATCAAAACCAAAACCAAAGAACAAAAAAAAATCAAAAAACAAGAAACACTAAAATGTTTGCTTTTGAGCTTATCTTAATGTCTCAGATAAGTCCATAATCTACTTTTTCAGAGGGGCCCCGAATCCACAGCCTGGGAAATCCCTGGTGGGAAACTGGTGTGGCAGGTGTTTAGAAGCTCGCTGTAAGCACAGGCTAGATCCCTACACAGCTAAAGCTCCTGTGATAAGTCCACTTCATTAAGTTGCAATATCTGAGTCAGAGAAACTCTTAGTGGGAATGTAAATATGGTGTCTGTGCAGGATAGGCAGGCCTGTACTCCCTGGTAGGAGTTCAGAGAACAATTTTTCTGAGATGACTGTTCATGTGGTTCACATTAGTGCATGCACAGCATACAAGTATTTCCCGGGGTGTTGTTACGTGCAAACAGGAAATCTCTATAGGAAACAGTGAGTATGGGCAAGAAAAGAGCCAGGGAAGGATAGAATTAAGCTAAATCTTAGGCTTATAATAGTCTGAGGGTAGCCGGACGGTGGTGGTGCACACCTTTAATCCCAGCACTTGGGAGGCAGAGG
>JADRCC010574926.1:3485-21421 GCA_019843855.1 Hylomyscus alleni | reverse complement strand
ACACATATCAGTAAGGATAATCATTTAACTACAGTGATAATGACACCGCAGAAAAGTACATGGAGCTATATAATAAGTGCTGAGAGAGATGAGGAGAAATTGGTTGTTCGCATGTGTAGATTCATGTGCAAACAGTAGGCAGTGATCACTCACCATTGCTGGGCTTTTGAAAGGTGACTTGTGTAACAGAGAAGCTACATTTTTATTTACTTGGTTTTACTTAATTTTAACTCAAAAAGCTGACTCTTACTCTACCGTAATGGTACATGCTTATAATTCCAGTATTACACAAACCAGGTGTGGTGGCACACACCTGTACTTGGGAGGTAGAGGCAGGAAGATCAGGAATTCAAGATTATCCTTAGTTATGTGTCAGATTCGAGGACCAAAAGGGGATACCCAAAAGACCAACAAATGAATGTATAGACAAGTTCAGCATTGCCCACTGTCTGGGAGAACACATATCACTACACACTGAGGACGGCTCTTCCCACCTCAGTTTACCTAGTCTGGAAACTTTCTAAGAGGCATGCCCAGTGGTTTGCTTTCCAGGTGATTCCAGATCATATCAAACTGAAAGTCAACATTAACCATCACAGTATATATGGTCTGTTGACCCAGTAACTCCACTTCTCAGCATCCTCCCTGGGAAAGTATAATGAATGCACAAGTAATATGTATTTTCCCCATGGCATTGTTTATATGATGGGAATTTCCTAGAGGAGGATTTTGGAATATTCTGTAGTAGTTATAAAGAGTGGATTAGCTATGTGTAATAATTCACATCTTTAATCCTAGAACTCAAGAGGCGGAGGCAGGCAGATCTCTGAGTTCTAGGCCAGCCTGGTCTACATAGTGAATTCCAGGACAGCCAGGGCTACATAGAATCTGTCTCAGCTAAAGAGAGACAGAGATGAGAGACAGACAGAGAGAGATAGACAGAGACATAGAGAAAGAGAGAGAGAAAAAGGGGGAGAGAGAATGAGATAGACCTTATGTGTCAACTGAGCATATTTCTAAAGCACACTAAATGAATCTCTGCCATTCTCTTCTCATAATGGGACTGGGGTCTGTGGTAGAAGACAGGTAGGAGACCATGAATAGCAGCCTCATTTATCTGCTAGCAAATGTATGTTTAGACTTTTTGCAATCTCAGGTCAGAGCAGTCTTCCTCCTATGCAGCACCTAAATGTGAGTGAACTCCTTTAAATGTCATCTTTTCATCCTCCCTGGGAGGGGCACTTTGAAGCACTGACTGAAAGAAGGTAAGCACCTTGCTTGAGGTTGTACAGCTAGTACAAACCTCGACTCCAGGTCAAGTGCTCACTGTATAACATGTAGTGGCATGGCCCAGCGATTAGGAGGAGTCTGAAAATCAGATTGTAAGGGCTCCAGATCTGGTTCTACCACTTACAACTGATTTCATGAGCCTTCCTTATCTTCTCGTATCTGATCTGGAGCTTGCATATGCACCAGCATCCTACCAGAGTACTGTGAGGGCCAACCAGCTACGATGTGAGGTGGCTGCCAAGAGGCTAGGCAATTAGAGATCACCAAAATCACAATAATTTCTCTTTGAGCATGTAGTTTCTCTGTTCATAAATTACAGGGGAAACCCCACTGCCTTACAGGTTCCTGGGACGACCTGTTTGACAGCTCAGGGAATCTTGCAGGCAATCAGCTCCTGGGCTAGGGAAAGTGTTTGCCATATAGGGGCACCTGGAAACAGAAGGCGAAAGGCATGCTTTGTGGTTCCAATGAATGGAAGTCAGAGCTACAGGTGAAACGTGTCAAACGTCTGTCAGTGTTGTATGATAGTCCTCGGGAGGCGGGGGGGGGGGGGGGAAATAGACGCTTCATCCAAATAAAGGATGGCATTCCCTTTAAGAAGTGGTGAAACTGGTATTTAAAAAAATAAACAAACACAATGGCAGTGTCGTTCCTGGTTTTGATTTTAAGGAAATGCGAAGCGCTAGGGAGACCCCTCAGTGGGCAAGAGTACTTGCTACAAAAGCATGGCATCCTGACTCAAATCTCAAGCACCCATATAAAAAGCAGGCTGAACTCTGTAGAGCTGTATCCCAAGCACTGCAAGAGCCAGAGAAAGGAGGACCACTGGCCTTCGCTGGCCACCAGCCTACCTTCAAACCTCTGTATCCCCCTCTTCCACTCATCGGAACCACAAAGCATGCCTTTCTGCTTCCGTTTCCAGGTGCCCCTATATGACAAGCACTTTCCCTAGCCCAGGAGCTGAATCCAGCTGATTTCCTGCAAGATTCCCTGAGCTGTCAAACAGGTCGTCCCCGGAACCTGTAAGGCAGTGGGTTTGCCTGTAATCCATGAGGATAGAAACTACATGCTCAATGACAAATTATTATGAGTTGGATGAGCCCCAACTGCCCGGCCTCTTGGTAACCGCTTTACATCATAGCTGTTTGGCCCTCACAGTATCCCAGGAGGATGCTGGTGCATGTGTAAGCTCCAGTTCAGATATGAGAAGATGGGAGTAAGATGGGGTGTAATAGAACAGAACACCTGAGTCCTCCTCTGGCCTCCGTATACACACACTCGTGCATGCATAAAACATTCTCTCTCTCTCTCTCTCTCTCTCTCTCTCTCTCTCTCTCTCTCGCACGCACACTAAACATTTTTATGAGAAATAGATTATTTGATTATTTACAAAATTAGCTCTAAACTTGATTACCTCCTCCCTCAGTTAGACTCAGGGGCTTCTTGCTAAGAGAATGCCTGAGGCTGTGGGCAGACACCCCACTAGAGAGCTGGAGGAGCTCTTCCTCTGTAGGAATTTTCCATCTCAGAGCAGCTCCAGCCTTTCCAAATTTTCTCGATGTCCAGAAGCAAGGCCCTCACTTTCCTGTCTCTTGTTTTACAGCATAAAAATCAATGCCTTTTCATTCCCAAATACCTCACTGGCCTTTGTACCTGGGGTAGGAATCAGAGCACTGAGCAACCACGGCACTGCCAACATCAGCACCAACTGGGACGTCAAGGCTCCGCTCTTGTGAGTATTCCACTGATGCCCACTACTGTTGATGGGGAAATGGAGATAATTCACCGCTGTTTTCTGTGTAAGCTTCTTTCTCTCTGTACCCATACTTTCTCGAGAGTGGGAGTTGACTCGGGAAATCCCTGCTTTGAAGAGAGGTGGAAGAAAGGTACCCTCGCAGAAGGAGAGCAAGGGAGCGTTAAAGATTTCTTAAGAAATCTTAGGACATGGTGGTGCACACTTTTAGTCCCAAAACTAGGGAGGCAAAGCCAGGCAGATCTTTGTGTGCTCAAAGCCACTCTGGTCTACAAAGTGAGGATAGCGAGTAAGGATAGACACAGAGTCTGTCTCAAAATAAATAGATTAAATAAATAAATAAATAAATAAATATTAAAAAACTTCCTAAAAACTAGAAGCTGACTGAGAGAAAAATTTTGATATATTCTATATTTTCAGTCCACTCACCTGCACCAGATGTTTAGTGCACGTTTAGTGCAGGGTCAACTGATGGAAATGGGAATTTCCTGTCTCATATGGAGGTTGGAGTGTTGTAGTTAGCTTGAGCCGTACTCTTTTCCAATCAAAAGATCCCTGTGCCCTCAAAAAGAGAAAAGGTTGAAGCCAGGTATGGTGCCTCAACAGCTGTAATTCAAATACTTGAGAGACTGAGGCAAGAAAACGACTGACAGCTCGGGCTACATACTGAGTTCTTGACCATCTGAGTTACAGAATGAGATCATGTCTGAGAGAGTAGAAAAAAAAGAGGAGGAGGAGAGAGGGAGGAAGGGGAGGAAGAAAAGAGTAACAGAAAGAAAGAAGCTGTTGGGTTGGAGAGATATCTCAGTGGTTAAGAGCACTGGTTGCTCTTGCACTCTTGTGAGTTCAATTCCCAGCGCTCACATTGGAAGGTTCACAACTGCCTATAACTCTTGTTCCGGGGGTTCTGGTGCCTTCTTCTAACATTCTTAGGCACCTGCATATGTGGGGAGGGCGGGGCGGATGAACTCAAATACCTTCAAACCAACTTCTGTAGACAAGTCTTTGACCCAGGATAAAAGTTTGGTCTGTCTTGATTGGCACCCAAAACAACACATTCAACCATTCCCTGGGGTACTCTACAACCGTTTACTGAATGCCTGTATATCATTTCCCCAGTCTAATAGATTCCAGATCAATAACATGCTCCCTCATAAACAACATAGATTCATAGTCTTCCTCACTTCTTTGATGGCTTAACAGCCACGTGTTGGGGAATTGTTCTGTGTAGGGCCCTGTGCAGTCTTGAGTAACATTTGATCCACTGTCTCAAGGGCTCCCCACATGCTACACATCCCTTGCTCATGTACACCCCTCCTAGGTAAGGTGTTTACCCCTGGTGTTCTCTCTTGAAATGAATACCGTATGTAAATGTACTCTGTCTTGTCTTAGCCACAACAGCACCAGAGCCCCGGGAATGACATAAACACAGCATCCTCCAATTGTCCGTTTCCACACTCACGACCTCGTTTATTCAGTAAACATTCATTCGTCACACACAGTGCTCCTGAGTCTGTTGCAGGCGTTAGGAACCCTGATATGAGCGTGACAAAGTCTTTGTCCATAAATTGCTTAAAAGACCCATTTCCGTGTATAGCACAGACTTGGGCAATCTTTCCCTTTCTCTCCAAGCAGCCGAGACTCGGGAGCTGCCGATTTGTTTCTTTCTGGAATCTACTTTGCTGGCATCGTTGCCCTCACCCGTAATAACTTTGGTTACCCAGCTCTGGAACTCCAAGACTGCCACATACAAGTGAGCCATGCCCGAGTCTCATTTTCTGGAAGCCTCAGGTGAGTGACAGCAACCTAGTGGAGAGGCCTAGCCCTGAGCTGGAGCTTCCGACTGCCACTCAGAAAAGTCTCCCACTGGAGTCTGCTGGTCTCTGATAAGCTCCCCTTTTCATTTGTCCCCCAGTGCCCTGTATAACTCCTTTGCTGAGCCCATGGAGAAACCCATTCTAAAGAATTTAAATGAAATGGTGAGTGTTCAGAAGTCAATCACTGACAAATGTTATCAACATGCCTATCATGCTTTAATAATTTTTTATCATAACGCTTATTGAGCACGAACTATATGCCAAGCACTATCCAAGACACTTTAATTTATACTATTCTTTGCAATTTAACAATCTCTCGTGGTTCAAGCATTGTGGTAGGAGACACAGAAATGAATGAAACTACATTCTCTTCTTCAAGTTTACCCCCATAGTATGGACATGCATTTTGTTCCTAATGCAGACCTAGCTTGACTAGGAACTGCTGAGAACAAAAGAAGGAAACAAATATGAGTCAATCTAGAAGAAAACAAATTCTTGCTTGAAAAGCAATACCTGAACCAGGGCTTGAATTTGATGCACGATCACATGACAATGAGACTCAACTGGGGAGGGGCGTTAAAGAACAGGAAATTTTGGGGACTGGGTCTTGAAATATAGGTAAGATTTTGGTGGGTTGGGAATGGGTAGTGGGATGGCAGATTTTCCAAGAAATAATTAAGAATACATTTAAAAGGCAAAATAAGTGAGGTTGCTAACTGTCCTGACTCCAGCCGTCAGGGCTTGAAGGAGGGAAGGGTGGAACTGGCCATGTTCTCTTTTTTTTCTTCTCACCATACCTACCCTGAATCTTATATTTTGGAGGGAATAAGGACAGGGATAAAGGGAAGTGGAAAAGAAAGATGGGGAGGGAGTCTGGCACTTTCATGATTCCAGTGCTTGACTCTGTGCCTGCTAGACAGTAGGCGTTTAATGATTAATGATTGAAATCAGCATGCAGTTCAAAGCATGAAGCAGCTTGCCCAAAGAGACTGTACCTGATCAAGATGCCCTAAAGCTATGTGGCCTTCTTTTATGCCCATCCAACAGGTGGCAACTGCCAGTGAATATGGACCCTGAAAAGGAACTTGGAAATAGTGTTTTAAATGGAGTGTGGTCCATTGGTCCCTTATAGCAGTCCCATGGATATGAATTAAGGGTTAGGAGTATGGCTCAGCTGGTGGAGTACTCGTATAGCATGCAAAGCCATGTGTTTGGTCCCCAGCTAGCTCCACAGTGTGGTTGAGCATACCTGTAATTCCAGCCCTTGGGAGGTAGAGACAGGAGACTCAGAGGTTCAAGGTCATTTACAGATACATGGTAAGTTGGAAACTAGCCTAAGCTATATAATTTCTTGTCTTAGAAAAGGCAGCAACAGAGTTACCAAATACAAAGCATGAGCTAGGCAGTATCTGTAGACACTGTCAGTTTTCCTCACAAACTTGAAGAGGGAAATTTAAAATTCATATCCATGTTGCAGTGAGGAAACTAAGGTCAGAGTGAAAGTAATTGCCAGCAGTTTCAACTCTTGGGCCTGGCTGCCAAGCCTCGGCTGAAACCACCATGCTGCATGAGTGTTGGTGAGCACATGGCTGGCACATCTGTGTTTCCAACTTAATAGCTTCTCTCTATAATATACTTTACTGGTATCCACTCTTTCGGAAATACAAAACAAGACTGGGAATGTCTCCCAGTTGGTAAAGAGCTTGCCTGGTATGCATGAAGTCCTGGATTTGATCCCTAGCACAACATAAACTGGATATGGTGAGGCCCACTTGTAATCATAGCACATGGAAGATGAAGGCAGAAGTATTATAAACTCAAGGTCGTCTTAGACTACATAGCAAACCTAAAGGTCAACATGGACTACATGAAACCATGTCTCAAGGAAAGGAGAGGGAGAGGGGTCAATAGAGTCTTAAATGGATCTCTAATCTTACGGTCTCTTCAGTTAGCCCAAGGTAAAAGTGAAGGTTCCAACTGAAGCCACTTCAGGCAGGACTCAGAGCTGCTGCTGCAATGGGAGGCAGGGGCACTCAGACAAGAAAGACACAGCTGGTGTGGGAGCAGGTTCCTCTGGTGTGAAGCCAAGAGTGTGGACAGAGCACATGCCATAACGCGTCTAGAAAGAAAAGCCAAGCTCTTTTATGGAGTTAATTGGGTGTGGTTCCAGTTGCTACGAAACTCAGCCAGAACCCAATGACACACTACCCATAGCTGTGGAGGCTAAAGGGCAAGAGCATCAGCTAACTTAAAGGGGCATTTTCATGGCCACAGGGATAATGTCTCCCAAGCAGGAGGCTTGTCTTCAATATGGTAATATGAGTTTTCAAACATTCTTTTGGTCCAGCTTTGCCCCATTGCCGTCAGCCAAGTGGAAGAGTTCAATGTCAACATCAGCGCACTGGAGGGTGAGTCTTGGAACTGACTTCTGGATGGTTCTCTGCCAGGCTTCAAACCTTACCGAGGCCTTTTTTCTAGGAAACTGCATGCCCATTTGTCACCCACTCTTATTTCTTCTTTTCTGCCTGAAAATGAGAGTTCCAGGACTCCATATAGGATAATGGGTAATCCTTGTCACAGCGAATTTACTCCTTGGCAATTAACCAGCTTTGTTATGGCAGCAAAGATTGGTTCATGGGAATACACAGGGGAGCTGGAGAGGAAAAACTCCCAGGCTCTAATCCAAGCTATGGTGCTAAACCCAAATTCTTGAGTAGATTATCTGTCTAGGCTTCTCCAACCCCTTCTGGGCCTGCCTTCAGTATGAATCAGGCCCACCCATCAGTACTCCTTCTGCCTCCCTTCTCACACCTTGGCTCTGCCCACGCCGCCCACTCTATAGAGAAGACTCTCTTCTTGGCATTCCTGTAGCAGGCCCTTACTGAGCTCCCATATCTACATTAGTACTTTTCTGGTGTCCACAGACTTCCTACTCCTCTACCTTTTCATTTCTTTTTCTAAAGACTCATCTTAAGAGACCCTCCCTTCCACGCCCCACAGTGAGGCCTCCTCTTGCATGCTACTTCATCCATGTCTCTCTTTGTATCCCAACCATGTGCTCACTGACAGTGTACAAGAGCACTTAGAATCACCTACACACTAATCTTGGTGCCAGAGATACCCAAAGGAGGAGAAAGAAAACCCACCTTCATGGGACTACTGGGAGGGAGCAGTAAACAATCGAGTAAAACCTGTATCAGGGAAATTAAGAATGATAAGAAGAAAAAACAAGGGAGGGACTGAAGAGCCTCTGTTTTAGATAATGTGATTAGGAAATGCACCAAGGAGCAACCAGGAGACAATAAAGGATGAACTCAAAGGAACTGGGGAGTGAGTTCCCCTCAACCTGGGTTGTTTTGTTCCTTTTTCTATGGCTGTGATAGAATACCAGAGGCTGGGTAGGTTTATAAACAATAGAAAGGTATTTGTCTCGTGGTCCTGGAGGCTGAAAAGTCTAAGATTAAGGAGTTACATCTGGTGAGGATTTCCATGGCAAGTCACAGCATGGCAGATCGACAAATGAGTGCACACAAGACAGAAAAGAAATCAAGGCAAATTTGGAACGAGCCTACTCTCAAGTCCACTATCTAGTCATAAGCTATTCCCCATGGCCTCGTCACCTCTTAAAGCCCACTTCCCAATGCCCATTATATTGGTAATTAAATTTAAGTGTAGGTTTTAGAGGGATGTTCAAATCATAACATACGTGAAGAACAGTCCAGTAGAATAGATCATGTGCTCAAAGCCATGGGGCAGGAATGTGCTGAGTGCATTGGAGAGACTATGAGACCAAAAGAAGGGTATGGGTGAGGGGAGTTCAAGAAATGAGTTTGTCAGAGAGGAGCCTAGCATAACTGTCCTCTGAGATCTTCCACCCAAAAGCTGACTGAAACAGATCAGCGACCTACAGCGATGGAGCAGGCCTGATGGAGGAAAAGGAGATGCAGGAGGAAGGAAGGGCCTTTTTGTACAGTGAGGAAAGGAAACAAAGTGTAGACCGGGAACTGTTAGATCTGGTGGCGGATTTTGGCACCAGAAGATTTCCAATATAGAACAGTTGATGAGTTTAGGATGATAGATTCCGGACCCAGCAGCTATGCCATCTGTTGATTCTAAACTATAAAACAAAACAAAAACCATTAGATGGAGTGTTCAGGAATCTTGTGGAAGAGTTGGGAAAAGGATTGAGGGATCCGGAGGGCATAGGGACGTCACAAGAAGACCAACAGAGTCAGCTAACCTGGACCCTTGGGCCCTACCAGTGTCTGAACCACCAACCAAAGAACATATAAGGCTGGACCTATCCCCTCCCCTGCATAGGATGTGCAGCTTAGTCTTCATGCAGGTCCCCCAATAACTAGAGCAGGGGCTCTCCTTGACTTTGTTGCCTATGGATCCTGTTGTCCTAACTGGGTTTCCTTGTCTGGTCTCAGCTGGAGAAGATGTGCCTAATCCTGCAGTGACTTGATACGCCAGAGTGGGTTGTTACCCAGGGTGTGCCTACAGCCTTTTCAGAGAAAGGGAGGTGGTGATGGGAAGGGTTATGTGAGGGGGAACAAGGAGGAAGGAGCTGCAATTGGGATATAAAGTGAATAAATAAATTAATGGAAAAATAAATGAGTTTGCAGGCGAGGGAGAAGGTAGTTAGACTTGTCAGACATCTGGGACACTGTAAAATCTAACTCTTAATTTGGGGCAGTCACTCTGGTGTCTGGGATAATAAGAGACAGGAAGGAGTAGTGAGGTGGCAGCAGAGAAACCATCTAATACAGAAGAGCAATGATCCACACACACAAGGACTGCAGCTGGCCTGGCCGAGCGACAGAGAGAGAAGATGTGTTCCTAATCTGGACATACCTTTCAAGTAGACAACAGTAGTGGCCAACAGATCAAATGTGTCTTAAGGAAGTATTCAGGAATGACCTCAGGTCACCCTGAGCCAGAAGAAAACTTTGTGGTCAGATCATCAGGTCAGCTTCAAGAACCTTCTTCCTGTACTAGGTTATAATTCCCTGGTCATGTGTCTGTCCCCTCCTCCTCCAGACTCTGATTTCCTAAGGCCCAGGAGCTTTGCTCTAACATCAGGCACGGGCCAATAAACACTGAATCAATGAAGGGATAAAAGAAAGCAGGTAGTGAGACAGAGGGTGGATGGAAAGGAAGTGAGTGGATCAGAAGGAGGGGCAGGGAAGAATGTCGAGATGCAAGAACTGTGCTGTGTACCTTCCTCCCCAAACCTCAATGCCTTTACTGTAAGGAATCCCGATCCTGATCCCCCACAGAAGGGTGATGAGATCTGATTAGATTGGGCACTTTTAGAACATTTAAAAAGCTATATTCAGGGCTGAAGACTAAGAGCTGGTTGTTCTTGCAGAGATCTCAGGTTCTGTTCTCAGCATCCACATCTGGTAGCACGTAACCACCTGTAAATCCAATTCAGGAATTCTGACAGCCTCTTCTTGCCTTTGTGTGTGGCTCCAGCACACACATGATACACCTACAGACAAGCAGGCATTCACACACACATCAATAAAAATGAACTGTACAAAATGTAAAAGCCATAGTGACGTAGGATAGCACTGTTTTTACATACTTGGCAATCCACTTCACCTTGCCTGCTTCTCATCCTCATCTATGGTACAAACCAAACATGATATGAAAGAAGGGATTCTTTCATGATATTCCGGTGATCCTTGGGTACCTTCCTGGATCCTGGAAGGAGTCTTCAGACCACAGAGCACAGAGTGCGCAGCAAAGCTGCTCTCCCAAGCCAAATCATAGCCCATGTGCTGCACTGGCATCATCTCAGGCATGAAATCTTTCCTCCCAGGGACTCAGCTCACTGTTGCCTCTACTCAATATGGTCCATCCAATGTCAGAGGAAGCCTCTCTGATGATGACCGGGAAAGGCACTGATTTTTGAGTATAACAAAATACCATTAGGAGTTATTTTATTGTTACTTTTTTTCCATTTTTAAGACTACTAGTGTTTGGTTTTACCCTAGGTCTCTGGGCTATCTAGTCTCTCATTCTTGGTCACTCAAGCAATGTCAGGTATTGGCTCTGACTCCGTGAGTTGACTTTAAGTCAAATCAGACCTTGGTTGGCTACTGCCACAAGTTCTATGCCACCATTGCCCTAGCATATTTTGTAAGCAGGACAAATTATAGGTCAAAGATTTTGTGGCCAGGTTGGTGTTTGTGTTTTTCTTTTGATAGCCTGTAGAGTACCTTCCTGCACCATAAACACTAGAACATATATGAAGGACCCATGTAGGCACAGCTCAGTTTCTCCATGGTCAGTCAGTTATGTGGGTGTTGACCTCAGCAGTAGGATCCTGCATCCCATCACTGTCTTAGGGACAGCCTGGGTGCGTTGGGGGTTCTATGGAATCCCCTTGGCCAACACTTCAACTGAAGGCAATCCAGTCCCACTACTGGAAGCCTCATTCGGTGACACGATGGGCATTTGAGACTCCATATTCCAGCTATTAGGGGAGGTCATTAGGATCACCTTCATATGTTTTAGGGAGTTTCTAATGCGCTAGTTTTCATGTCATCCCTCACATGCCTCTCAATTTCATCTTTCTCTCCCCCCATTCTCTCCTTCTACCCCATTTCCCCTCTGGCTACACACTGGACACTCCTGTTGCCATCCCCACGTGACCCCAATTCACTCATAAAACCTATTCTACTTCTTCCTCCCAGGGAATTCCACGTGTCCACCCTAGACCTTTCCTACATACCTAACCCCTCTAGGTCTACTGACTATCACTTGACTATTAAATATTTTAACAGCTAATATTCCCATATAAGCAAATACATACCATATTTCTCTTTCCTGATCTGGTTTACCTCACTCGGAATGATTTTTTTATAGTTCCATACGTTTGCCTGCAAAGTGTTGGCCAAGGGGATTCCATAGAACCCCCAACGCACCCAGGCTGTCCCTAAGACAGTGATGGGATGCAGGATCCTACTGCTGAGGTCAACACCCACATAACTGACTGACCATGGAGAAACTGAGCTGTGCCTACATGGGTCCTTCATGATGCCATTTTTAACAACTGAGTGAATACTCCATTGTGTAAATATGTGTACTATATTCTGACTATCTGTTCTTCTGTTGAGGGACATCTAGGTTCTAGATATGAAAAGACACAATGAACATGGTTGAGTAAGTGTCCTTGTGATGGAATGGAACATCCTTTGGCTATATGGCCAAGAGTGGTATAGCTGGGTCTTGACATAGATCGATTCCCAGTTCTCTGAGGAACATCAATATTGACTTCCATACAATTCCATTACAAACTGGCTGTACATGTTTTTACTCCCACCAACAAAGAAGGATTGTTCCACTTGCTCAACATCTTTGTCACTTGTGTTATTCATCTTAGTCATTCTGACAGATGTAAGATGGAATCTCAAAATAGTTTTGATTTGCATTTCCCTAATAGTTATAGATGTTGAACAAATTCAAGTGTTTCTCAGCCATTAGAGATTCTTTTACTGGCATTTATTCTCTTTTTAGATCTGTACCACATTTTTGAAGGGACATGTGTAGCCCTGGATGTCCTATAACTCATTTTGTAGATGAGGCTGGCTTCAAACTCAAAGATTCACCTGCCTCTGCCTCCTGAGTGCTGGGATTAAAGGTGTGAGCCATAATGCCCTGATAGCTGTACCCCATTTTTAAATTAGATTATTTGTTTTGGTAATTCTAGTTTCTTGAGTTCTGTATATATCTGGCATATTAATCTTCTCTCAAATGTGGAGTTGATTTAAAAAAATCTTTTTCCATTCTGTAAGCTGTCCCTGATTTTAGTGGAACTGCTGTGAGTTTCCTTCCGTTTAATTTGATGTTGGCTATAAGGTTTAATGTAAGTTGTTTTTATTGTGCTTAGGTATGGCCCTTGTATCCCTGTCTCTCCATAACTCTTATCATGAAAAAGTGCTAGATTTTGTCAAAGGCCTTTTCTTCATCTACGAGGTGATCATGTGTTTTTTTAATCTTTGAGTTTATTTGTATGGTGGATTACATTTATTGGTTTTCCTGTATTAAACCATTCCTGCATTTCTGGAATGAAGCCTACTTGATGATGGTGGATGATCTTTTTTGGTGTGTTCTTAGATTCAGTTTGCAAGTATTTTATTGAATATTTTTGCATCTATATTCATGAGGAAAATTGGTTTCTAATTCTCTTTCCTTGCTGAGTCTTTATGTGGGCTGGGTATCAGGGTAATTGTAGCCTGATAAAATAAATTAGGTAATGTTCCTTCTCTTTATATTTTGTGGGATAATTTGAGGAGTATTGGCATTAACTCTTCTTTGAAAGTCTGGAAGAATCATCCATTAAAACCATCTCCACTAAACAACCTGTGGGGTTTTTTGATTTGTTTTGTTTTGTTTTTTTGTTTTTGTGTTTGGAAGACTTTTAATATTTGCTTCTATTTCACCAAGTGTTGTAGGTCTATTTAAGTTGTTCATCTGTTCGCTATATAACTATGGTAAGTGGTATCTATCAAGAAATTTATCCATTTCTTTGAGATTCTCCAAATTGGTGAAGAACAGGTTTTTATGGTGTTTCTGTGATTCTCCAGGTTTCTTTGATGTCTGTTGTCATGCCTACCTTTTCTTTTTTGATTTATTAATTTGAGTAGCTTCTTTCTGTCTTTTAGTTAGTTTGGATAAGGGTTTCTCTATAATGTTCATTTTGTCAAAAAGACAAACTCTTTATTTCATGATTCTTTGTATTATTCTCTTTATTTCTATTTTGTTGATTTCAGCACCAAGTTTTATTATTTCTTGTTACCTATCCTTTTTTGGTGTACTTTTAATTCTAGAGCTTTCATGTATGCCATTAAGTTGTTAATATGAGATCTCTCCCATATTTGTTTTGTTTTGTTTTGTTTCTTTCATAGGCACTTAGTGCTATGAACTTTTCTCTTAGTACCACTTTCATTGTATCCTGTAAGTTTGGGTATGCTGTGTATCACTTTCATTCAATTATAGAAAGTCTTCAATTGCTTTTTTAAGGTCTATCTTGACCCAATTTTCATTCAGTAGACAGTTATTTAGTTTCCATGAGTCTGCAAACTTTGTTGTTTTCATTGTTGTTGATATCCAGCTTTAATCCATGGTGGTGTGATTGGATGTATGGAGTTATTTCAATTTTCTTGTATCTACTAAGACTTGTGTTGTGTCAAAGTATGTGATCAGTTTTTGAGAAAATTCCATGAGGTACTGAGTAGGTATATTCTTTTGTGTTCTGGCAAAATGTTTTGTATATATCTGTTAGGTCCATTTGAAGTATAATACCTCTGAGTTCCAGCATTCCTCTATTTAGTTTTGTCTTTATGACCTGCCAATAGGTAATAGTGTGTTATTGAAGTCTCTCACTATCCATGAGTGAGGGTGAATATGTGATTTGAGCTGTAGAAGTATCTCTTTCACTAATTTGGGTGTCTTTATGTTTGAGGCATAAATATTAAGTACACACACTTCCCATCTTTTGATTTTGTCAGTGTGAGATTATTTATTTCCTTTGTTTTCATGGATACCATTAAGCTCCGTAAGAGACTTTTCCTTCTAGTATCTTCTGTAGGGCTGGATTTGTAAATAGATATTGCTTAAATTTGGCTTTATCATTTAATATCTTATTTTTCTCCATCTATGGTGGTGGAAAGTTTTCCTGGGTATAGTAGTCTAGGCTGGCATCTCTGGTCTATTATAGTCTGTAGGACATTTATCTAGGATCTTCTGGCTTTTAGAGTCTCCATTCAGAAGTCAGATGTAATTTTATTAGGCCTGCCTCTATATGTTAGTTTGTCTTTTTTTCCTTGCAGCTTTTAATATTCTTTCTTTGTTCTATATGTTTAATATTTTGATTATTATGTGCTAAGGGGACTTTGTTTTCTGGTTCAATCTATTTGGTGTTCTGTATGCTTCTACTTTTATAGGCTTCTCTTTTTTTTTAGGTTAGAGAAATTTTATTCTATTTGTTGAAAATATTTTCTGGGTCTTTGAACTGGGATTTTTCTCCTTCCTGTATTCTGACTACTCTTAGATTTGGTCTTTTCATAGGGTTCCTGATTTCCTGGATGTTTGTTCAAGAATTTTTTAGATTTAACATTTTCTTTGATCGATATCACTGTTTCTTCTATTGTATCCCCAGTGTCTGTCTGAGAGTCTCTTTTCTTCCATTTGCATTCTCTTGCTGGAGTCTTTGTAGTTGCTGTTTACATTCCTAAATTTTTCATTTCCAGAATTCCCTCATTTTGTTTTTTCTCTATTCCTTCTCTTTCTGTTTTCAGGTCTTTAACAGTTTATTCATTTTTCCCCCCACTGTTTTTGTTCTCTTCGATTTCATTAGGGATGTATTCGTTTCTTCCAATTGTTTGTGTTTTCCTGGATTTCTTTAAAGGATTTATTCATTTCCTCTTTAAGAATCTCTGTCATCTGCATATAGTTGGTTTGAAGGTCTTTTTATATTGTGCTTCAGCTGTGTTGGAATATCCAGGCCCTGCTGTCATAATATAGCAGGGCCTTAGTCAGGACATGTTGTCTTGGCTGTTATTGACTGTGGTCTTACGCTGGCATCTAGGCATCTGAGTCTGGAGTGATTAAATGTCTAAGTGCTGATTTCTGGGTTTGTCTTTGTTGGGTAGGTGTTTTGTTCTTTGGTTTGTTTTCTCTCTGGATTTTCAGTGAGTGATTATCAAAATGCTAAACATACAAGACAAAGAAAGACTATTAGAAGCTTCAAGGGGAAAAGACCAAGTAATATATAAAAACAGGCCTATTAGAATTACACCTGACTTCTAAATGGAGACTCTAAAAGCTAGAAGGTCCTGGACAGATGTGTTGAGACCAGAGAGGCCAGAGATTTTTCAGTGGCTGTGTGTTGTCCGATTTCCTGGCCTGCTCAATGGGTGTATTCACAGGGAATGTCTGTTGGTGTCTGAGTCTGAGATAATGGAGTGAGATAGGGGAAGGAAGATTGGAGGAGAAGATCCTTGTGATGTGTTGGGAATGGGGTTAGAGAGGAAAAGGAGACCATAGTAGGTTTCCTGCTATAGAGCTGAGGATGAGGCTGGTGGCATTGTTGCTGGGGAGAAGTAGGAGAGGGGTGAATCAGTCTATTTGTTGTCCAGGGAGGAGCATGCTTTAAATTAGCAGGGTGTGTCTCATAGAGGTAGGGGGAGAGGGGGTGGGATAGAGGGTTTCCAAAAGGGGAAACCTGGAAAGGGGAAAACATTTGAAATGTAAATAAAGTAAATATCCAAGAAAAAAAGAAGGAAAGAAAGAAAGAAAGAAAGAAAGAAAGAAAGAAAGAAAGAAAGAAAGAGTCATAAAAAATGGCAGCATGTGACTGTTGGGTTGGGGGGCTGAGGCAAAAACAATGGGAGAAGGGGAGGCTAGAAGGGGAAGATCTGTGGGATCCAGAGGAGATGGGGGTGCGGCACAGGTGTTCTGCTGCAGGTCTGGGGATGAGACTGAAGAATTAGCTCTGGAGGAACCATGGAAGAAGAGAACCAGGTAGCCTATCTGGTTTCTGGCAGGGGCAGGCATGGGCTGTGGATTAGCAGGGGGTGCAGGCTGGCACTGGGGGCTGGGATAAAACAAAGAGTCAGAGGAGGAAGGTTAGGAAGGGAGGCAGAAAGGAAGGTTGTAGCTAGTGTTCAGTTGCAGAGAGAGGGATAAGACTGGGGGTTGGATTTATAGGGGAAGAGGCAGTGGTGAAGGTCTTCTGTCTCCCTCTCCTGCTCAACTGGCCTATTCCCAGCGAATGCCTGCTAGACTGGGAAGACTGGGATGAGTTGGGGGAAGGAAAGCTGGGGAAGATCCTTGTGATCCATTGGGGATGAGGTTAGAGAGGAAAGGGAGATTGAAGCAGGTTTTCTACCACTGAGTTAGGGATGAGACTGGTGGGGCTGGATCTGCAAGAGCGGAAGGAGAGGTGTGGATCCACCTTCAGCCTACTTCTTTGGTAATTTCTTCTTAAAAATAAGCATTGGGCCTATAAGATGATTCAGGGGTGTAGTTACCTACCACCACCTGACAACCTGAGGATTAACTCATGCAAGTTGTCTTCTGACTACCACACACATTTATATGTATACAATTAACTAATTAATGAATTAATTAATGTAAAAAATTTAAACAGAACCACATGGGCTGGTGAAGTGGCTCAGTGGGAAAAGTGCTTGCCACACAAGCCTCACAACCTGAGTTCAATCCCCAAAACTCATATAAAGGATAGTAATGATAATAATAATAATAATAATAATAATAATAATAATAATAATAGGGCTGGAGAGATGGCTCAGTGGTTAAGAGCACTGACTGCTCTTCCGAAGGTCCTGAGTTCAAATCCCAGCAACCACATGATGGCTCACAACCATCCATAATGAGATCTGACGCCCTCTTCTGGAGTGTCTGAAGACAGCTACAGTGTACCTACATATAATAATAAATAAATAAATCTTTTAATAATAATAATAATAATAATAAAGTTTTAAAACTGAATCACTTGAATTGTGTGCATGAATATTTTGTAAACACATGCATAATAAAAAGGTGTGCCAAAATCTTGCTGATGTTTCTCCTATAGTTGAGAATGGACATTTATTTTTTTTCTTTTGACTTATCTCTTCTTCCTGAATTCTCAAATGTAAATAGGTTTCTTGTGAAAAGGGAGAATTGGTGTTGCAAACATCACTCATAGGTCAGGCTTTTAATGAACATAAATTTTCTTTTCTTTTACTTTTCGGTCACTCAGTTTTAACCAAGATTGACAACTACACTGTGCTGGATTGTTCGCTCATCAGTCCTCCGGAGATCACCGAGAAGCACCTTGACTTTAATTTGAAGGTAACTATTGCTCTAGAGTACCCGGCCGGCCAGGTGACCATTTAGAGGATGGATCACGTACAGAAGAAAAAAGAACATGTGTGCTTCTCAAGCAGTTTCATTTCCTGTAGCACCTGCGGCATGTTTGCACATGTGAGCTCTCCTGGTAACCCTTTCTTGGTGATTTTTTTTTTTTTTTTTTTTTTTTTTTTTTTTTTTTTTTT
>JADRCC010574925.1:7213-26015 GCA_019843855.1 Hylomyscus alleni | reverse complement strand
AAGAATTTTATAGACAAGGAGAAAAGACAAATTTCATAGGTTACTTGATACAAGGACCACTTTTTACTTTCATTTTATACTGCTGAATTGTAATTATATAATTATGAAAAAACAGTTTGAGGTAGAGCCTATTGACTCATGACAGAAGGAGTTGTTATTATAGATGGAAAGAAAAGACCAGTGATTTTAATTTTCTTAAATTTGGGAAACCTATTTACTGGTGAAGTGTGGGTGTTGGAAAATAAATGTGTGGGTTGGAAGGCTGTTTATATATACTTGCATGAATGTAGCTCTGTGTGTGTGTGTGTGTGTGTGTGTGTGTGTGTGTATGTGTGTAAATTGCTCAGCATTTACAATAAAAGCTCATAAGTTTAGAAAACCAGTGGGTATGATATAGCAAACTCCTGAATAGTTAAGTGGTATTCACATGACACATTGATATTGCCTCCTTGGAGTGGTCCTGTTGGTGGTTGTCCTTTAACAGGTAGATAATATTCAAGACACTTAATGCTTTGAGTTGTTGAAATATCTTCCCTGAACATTATCTTCCTTCTCCTTCTCATCATTATTATTATTTGCAAAGCACTCTTTCCAACATGCTACAGAGGTTGTGTTCAGTTAAAGTTTCTTTTCTGTTGGTTTTAAAACTCTGGGATTGGAGCAGAAGAGCTTTTACAGAAACTTCTCTATCTTCTAGTTATGAGAGGTAAAGATAGTCATTTCCGTAGAGTGGAGACAAAGCAGGTCAGCCATTTAAATATAATGACCTAGGCCTGTCCCTAGGATGTATTTCACTTAACTAGGGAAACAGGAAACTAGAGAAAGATAGTGTTGAGTGACTGTTGAGAAATATTTTTCAAAGCAGACCTTCCATTTTTGAGTTAAAAAAATACTACTCTGATGGTTTTAAGTTTCTTATATCTTTGGCATTCACATATGACTGCATGAAAGACAGTTCTAAATGGGAAACATGGCAGGAATGTTGGTGGTAGGAGATGACTTTACAGGAGACGGATTGTGATGACAGAAAGAATATGCTTGGCCATGACCTCAGATGTCTGGTCTCCATGGGTTCAATACTGAGAAAGGAGCAATGTGCATTTCTGAATATTGTTCCCAAGCCCAGTCTGCCCAAACCCCAATCCACCATGGGAGCAATGCATCTTGGGCTGAAGAAGACTGTTGCACGCATTCCTTACATGTCACAGATTGAGTCCAGGTTTCATGGGAGTGATGGTTTAATTGCTAGTACAGGACCTTTACTTAATTTCCTTCAACTTAAAAGATTAAGCTTGATTCAGGGCAGAGCTTGAGAAAGAGTCAGGCAGTTAGCAACATAATCTGTTGAGTCATGAGAACATAAAGACTTGAGCATGCATTGAAACATCCCAGCCAGGTGTCTGCATCCTAAGTGCCAAAGCACTGTCCCCTCTGTCTCCCTTAAAGCTAATGATAGTCATTTCCACTGGGTGGCAACAAAGCAGGTTAGCCATTTAAATATGATGCCAGCACAGTACTCTTTTTTCCCCTCTTTACCGCTGATGTTTTCTGTCCTTCCTGTAAGTAAAAAATTCCTTAAGATTAACTCTGTCCTCTGCCAGGCTGAATCCGAGTTTTACCTCTCAGCTTCTCCCTTATGATCTCCCACCAGTAGCTGTTGCTGTTGCTCAATCTTGTCCAGTAAACCTCTTTTATGTTTCCCTCTGGGTTGCTAAGATGACAGCTTTCTTGATTTACCTTCTCTTTCATCCCAGAGGCTTGCTGCACCTTTCTTTTTCCATGACACACACAGAGCTTGTCCCTTGAAGTGAATCTGTGTCTCTCCCCGATTCCTTCTTTGACCATCTCTTCTGCTGTCCTGGCTGTCTGTAATGAGCACTCCTGGTGTTCAAGTCCAGTCAACCATTGGGTCTGTCTCATCACATGTCCAAGGAAGGGGAAACTTTTTGTTTCTTTGGAAAGTTTGTTTGCTGGGGCACACAGGTGAAAAGATGTCTTGCTAAAGAAAACATGTGAAAGACTGTTTTCCTGAAGCAGTCACAGGTAAAAGGATGTTTTGATATAGCAAACACATGAAAAGACACTTGATGAAGTAGTATAAATATGACTCTACAGACAGTGGGAGACGAGCACTGAGCATTGACTTGGTTTGTTCTGCCTTGCTTATTCTAATTTGCTAAAGACATACATGTATTGGTTCACCTTACCTAGCATTGTTGAGCTCAACTTGTGGCAATGCCATCATTGAGAGAAACTTGCCAAAGAACTGCTCACGAGGCTCCTGCTGCAGCTTGCCATTTCCATAGCCTCACCTCAGATTGGTTGATGTTTGTGCCTGGTGTCTGCCTGCCTAGAGAACTGGTCTGCCGCTGCTGAGTTGTATTTGGTGTTTGTTATGGGAATGAACTGCTGAGAAAGAAGATTGAGCTTACCCCCAAAGAACTACTGATGAACAGGTCCACTTCCCCAATATCCTAATAACTTTTCTTTTTCACTACCTCTGACAGATGGTAGGCTAGAAGAGAGGTTGAACCCTTATTAAATGTAGATTGCAAAAAATTCATGCCTACAGATGAAGTTGGGTCTTTTCTCCAAGTTGACATTCCTTGTATTCTTTTGCAACTTCATTAAAGATGGCTTCATTTTTCTGAGTATGGAGCCAAACATCCCCTACTCCTCTCTTTTCCTCACGCACATTTCATCCTTCAAAAATTTCTTATGCTTTTAGCCTTGACTTCTTGCTGTCTCCATTGCTTCTACCTTAGTGTGGTTCACCATCTTTCCAACATGGATTATTACAATCACCATTAGCTTGTCTCTAAGCTTGTTCTCCATCTATGAGGCCAGATAGTGGTTCTTCCTCCTCATCACTGTCCTTGCCCTCATCCTCCTGCTCCTACTTTGTGGGGCTCTTCATTGAGTCCAGGACCCCACGCATACTAGGTAAGCATTCTATCACTGAGCTCCATCCTCAGCTCAAAAGTTTGAGTCATCAGGAAAATCAGTCTACTTCTCTGATCCTAACTCTGCAGTGATTCTATTTTAAACCCCAATGTGAATGTAAAGCCTGCAGGCTGAGAAGACCACATGAGCTATTCCTGTCTCCCACCTGCAATCTCTTTGACTATCATGCAGCCACTATAGATATAACGGCCTCCTTGCTGTTCCTTAAGATTCCAGACAAGTTTCCATTTTAGGACCTTCACACCTGATATTTTGTCTGTCTAGAATGTTCTTCCCCAGACATGGTAGAATTAATCCCCTCACAGCAACCCTTTACCCAGTTCTCCCTTCTTACCATAGCCACATTGACGACCCTAGCTGGCACTAATGTCCACTTGTACTCAGCTTATCTGACTCCCCTGCTTTGCTACACTATTTTTCAGTGACATTTATCATCTAGTAAGATACTACACAATTACTTATTTTAATTTTGTTGCTGTCAGCCTCTCTATACTAGGTTGTAATCTTCATGGGGGTGGGGCTTTGTGTCTACTTTGCACCTTAGCACTTAGTGTGGTATGTGGCAAATCAGGAATGTTTGTTAAATGAATCAAAGTGGGTGGCCAACTGCCTTGTTCTTTTGGACTACCATCTGTTTTCTCTCAAGCCTTTGTTTAGTTAAAATTGTATCTTCATTTTTTTCTCTCTTGTCTCCTCCTTCTCTCTTCCTCTCTTTCTTCTCCTCTACCCACACCTATGGATAGTGTATTCATGGGTTATGCATGTGTGTGCACTCATGTGTACATGGGTGTGAAGGCTAGCGGAGGATACCAGTGTCTCTTTCACTGTCTACTTTACTTCCTTTAAGCAAAGTCTCTTCACTAACCCTGGAGCTGAATCAACTGGCTAGAGCATGCAAGTGCTCCTCCTGTCTCCACGCATCTGTTCCAGCTCATGGTGCTGATTCACAGCCTGTGAGGCCATGCTTGGCTTTCACATTGCGCTGGGATCCAAACCCAGGTCCTTATGCTTTCAGAGCAAGTGCTGCTTCCTTCAGAGCTCTCTCCCCAACCCAACGTTTCACTTGTGAAAGTGTTGATGCAGGAGAGTGAGGATTTCTTTGGAGTGATTTCTGGAAAGAAGGAAGAGGAGGAAGACTGCCCCCTGTTTCAGAGCTGGTGGCTGGACCTACTTGAGAGACACAGTGAGGTAACAGCGGGTCTGCTCTGACTCATTTTCTATTCTCTCTGTCTTTGCATGTGAGTGTGTGCTGCTGGGGATGGAACTCGGGCTTCATGGTTGCTGGGCAAGCTCTTTGCTGTATATACCTCCAGATCTGTGTTCTGGTATTTATTTATTTTTTTCATTTTAACTTAATGTTATATCATGCCAAAACTTCTAATTTAAAAATACGTTCCCAATTACTATTTTAATGATAGCATACTTGAAACACAGTCTTAATGACTTGGCATAAAAGTGGGTATGTCTAAGCATGGAGATTGTCATTGGTTACTTTCAAGACCCTTATTACAAAGCTTAGCAGTTAAGAGTCATTGCTGCTCTTCCAGAGGACATGGGATTGATTCCTAGCTTCTGTGGTGGTGGCCCACAACCAATTTAGGGGATCTTATGCTCTCTTATGGCCTCTGAAGGCAGTGCATGCATGTAATACACAGACATAAAGATATACATGCAGGCAAAATCCAGCCATACACCAATCAACCAGCAAACAAACAAACAAACAAACTAAAACCCAAAATGAAACAAAACCCCCAGAGCCCCAAACTATCACAATATAAGGCAGTGGTTAAGAACATGGTTTCTTGTTGAGTTATCTGGGTACAAATCCTGCTGTGGACCCTTTTCTGCTGAGGGACCTCAGGATATTCACCTAACTTCTTGTGCTTTGGTTTCTTCCTATGTATATCTGGGGCAGTCACAGCATACACATCTGTAACAATAACAGGGGTATTTAGGAAAACAAATCAGAGTAGGACTTGGACATCTGCTACTTCTAAGTGTGGTCTTGTGGTGGCTTGTGGAAATGTAGAGATTCAGACATGGAACCAAATGTCTATGTCAAAATGTGCATTTTGACAAGATCTCTAGATGTATTTCATGCATACTAATGTCTGAGAAGTAATTTCAAACAGTGCCTGGGAAATAGCAAGTACTGAAAATGGGTTAAGGGCTGGTGAGATGGCTCAGTGGTTAAGAGCATTGACTGCTCTTCCAAAGGTCCTGAGATCAAATCCCAGCAACCACATGGTGGCTCACAACCACCCATAATGAGATCTGATGCCCTCTTCTGGTGCGTCCAAAGTCAGCTACAGTGTAATTGCGTATAATAATAAATAAATTTTTAAAAATAAAATAAAATAAAAAAGTTACTATACATATTTATTAAAAAAAGAAAAGAAAAGAAAAGAAAATGATGGTTCCTAGCCACTTGGTCTAGACCTCTGAGGCTTATTTCTTGTCTTAGAAAAGACAATCTTTTCCAGAAAGTGACACTGGGATCTCAGGCCAGACGATGCATCCCTTTGAACTTCAGTTTGCTTCTCTGTATTGAGAAGTCAGAAATGAGTGACCTCAGAAGTGGCTTGCCACTGCTGTCTCGATAGGATTCAATAACTGCTCATTAATTTATACTTTACTAAGCAGGGTATTAAAAAGGATCAGAACTTCTTTCAGAAACTGGATAAGGAAGAATACATTCTTAGAAGAATGTCCATGAACATCCCTCCAGATAAAAGCCAGGCAGGCCAGAACTGTAGGATAGAAATAAAAAATTTATGAATACATTTTTTTCTGACATAGCATAAATTTGGTGATGCTGTTTGAGGGCCAGCAAGCCCCTAGTACTCTTTGTGAAGCTGCTCTGTCTAATTCAACCCTTCTAGGAGAAAAGAAGATAACATTTACCAGCTAGCTAACTGTTGGTATAAAATGACAAACAGGCAATGGTGAATCTTGAGGACCACCTAGAGAATTTGTCAAGCACACTTTTGGGTACCTATGAAGAATTTGTGGGAAGACTGGCAAGGGGGCCAGTGAACTGAATGCAGGTGCCTGTCCTGGTGTGGGAGGCATCATCATCTGAGATGCTGGCACAAGGATGAAAGATCAGTAGGAAGAGCCCGTGTTTCTGCTCATGGGAGCACTTCCCTGAACAGACTGCTGCCAAAGGACATCAGAATCCAGGTTCTTAAGTGTTTGAGCCAGTCTCCACAGTGAGGCCTTTGATCTCGAACTGCGTCCTGTCATTGGCCTGATTCTTGTTCTGAGAAGCTTCAATTTTCTCGTTTTCTATATTACCGACAGTAATTTACAACTCCTCAAATTGTGACCAATCTTTTCTAGTAAACAAGGCACAGGCACATGTATATGCATGCGCATGCATGAGCGCGCGCGCACACACACACACCCTCTCATATACACACTCTTTCTTACACAAGCACATACACATAGTCTTTCATACACACACATACACTTTTGCTATCTCTTACACATGTACACACACACACACACACTCTCTCTCACACACACACATTCTCTCACACACATACATATACTTACACATACTCAGACACATACTTTCACACATGTATACACTCATCACACACTCTTACACATATATGCAGGTATGTATATATGCACACAAATGAACACATTCTATTAGCTCATTTTCTTTGAGAGAATGCTGACTGATACAGAAACTTTGTATAGTAGGAGGAACAACAATCCTCCTACATGTCTACTGGAAGTTCAGATTGTAGGGCAGTGGAGCATGCCCCCAGACAGAAAACCTGATAAGGTCAAGCAGATTCAGGAACCCTGGCAAATCTCATAATTGAGAATGGTAGGCATCTAAATCTACTCCTGACCAGGTTCCTGTCCTGGAGCACAAGATCACAATGGAAAGGATTGTGACAGTCATGTAGAGACAACATCTGAAGCCAGTCCTTCTACATGTAGGTGAGGCATCCTTATTATCTCATATCAAGCCACAGAAAGCATTTGCCTTTAGATCCCAAGCCACCCCCAATCTGTTCTTAAGACCTCTATCCACAAGGTATAAAGTGCATGAATTGTTTCACCAAAGACTGTCTGAGAGTGCCTATCTTATCAAGCAGTAACACTTTAGGGAAGAGTGTTCTCTCCTGAAGTTTTCATTCTGGAAGCTGCTTGAGCCTACTATAGCCACTTCCTGCTCAGTGGCCCTGACCTTGGTCCCTAGCTGCCTGCTGAGTCCTGCTGCCTACCACTGATTGGTGCCACTGACACCAGGGTAGTGGCCACCTCAGAAGAGGCTGGGGGCAGCCCGCCTCGCTCTGGCTTCTCCTCTGAGAGCTGCAACTCTTTGACCACTCCGGCCAGAACCTTGTAGACCCCCGTGGATAGTGTCTAGTATGCAGACTGGCGTCAGATTATGAGCTTATTTGGAAACAGAGGCTCAGGTCAATGACCTCCTGAGAAGCAGAGGATGTCGTACCCTAAGAAAGGTAGCCATGTCAAAATTTCAGAAATATAGACAGCATCAAAGATGTTCATAAGAACAAACAGCAGGAGTGGACAGGAGCTAGCAGAAGCCAAAAAGGATTCTTGCCTAGAGCCTTTGAAGGACCTTGCCTCTGCTGGCGCTGATTTTAAGCTCTGGGTCTCCACAACTGAGTTAGAATAAATTCCTGTGCTCCTAAGCCAACTAGGGTTGTGAAAACGTGTAAAGGGGATTCCGTGTAGCCAATGGGCATTGTCTGACTCTCTTAGGGTCAGTGCTCAGGGACCCTAGGCTGCTTCCCTGCGCACAGAAGTGTCCTGTGTAGCTCATCCTTTCACCAAGACTCCTGGGAAGGGGGAGACTCATTGAGACAACGCAGCATTTACTACCGAGTCTTGGACGATGTGGCCAGTTCACCGTGCCCAGCAGAGTTTTAATGTGAGCAGTTAGCTCTGGTTTGCCAAAGATAATATTATCGACTTTTCCTTGGAATAAAAATGTTGTACATGTGATTTTTCTAATTTAATGTATGTAAAAGCAAATAACAGCAAGTGAGAATTTCTCATAGCATCAATTTAGTGATTGTTTATTGAATTTTGTGAGAAATGATATTCTATTAGGACAATAGTCTTGGTAGGGTTTAAGACAAAGTCGTGGTTCATACTATCTTTGCTTAGTTGGATAAGCTTCTTTCTGAAACAGTGTTGTTAGCAAAATGAGGATAAAACCCCAAGAACTACCTATCTCATGGGTATGCTATGAAACTTCTATGAGGTGGCTATGAGAGATGACTCTGGAAGCTACATCAGCAGCAAGATTATGATCCAGGTCAGCCATTGTCACAGCCATACACACACAGGGCTTGTATTAGTTTTCTTTCTTTTTTAAAAAAGATTTATTTATTACTTTATCTAATTTCACTGTAGCTGTCTTCAGACATAGCAGAAGAGGATGTCATATCTCATTACGGGTGGTTGTGAGCTACCATGTGGTTGCTGGGATTTGAACTCAGGACCTTCAGAAGATCAGTCAGTGCTTTTAACCATTGAACCATCTCTCCAGCCCTTGTGTTAGTTCTCTGCTACTGTAAAAAATGCATGACATAACCAATTTATAGAAAAAGAGTGTTCTTGTGACTCACAGTTACTGGGATGTTGTAATAGAATCTTTTATTCGCCTGATGTAATTGTCATCTCAGAGCTTACTGCTCAGTCTGCTAAACTAGACAAAGTCCTGGAGGCTTCTAGTCTCCATAAGATTTAATCTAGGCCCAGAATGTTTTCAGCCTCTGAGACTTACTGCTGAATAAGCTCACCCTTCCTGGTTTTTTCTGAACTCTGGCTAGTTGGTCAAATCAGTATTTCTGGCTCAAACTCCTCTCCGAGCTGACTGATTCAATGTGGCTCCTCTCCTGAATTGCTCTGCTTGGCCTCACACTAATTTTGGCAATCTGTTCTAATTTTCTGGTTCCTTCTTATTCTGTGACTCATTTTCTCTTCACCCTGTTTCTGTACAACTGTCCCAGTAAACCTGCCTTCTTTCTGTCTGCACTGCTCTCAGTTTTAGTATCTTCTCTTTTTTTTCTCTGTTCTCCTGAGAGTTGGGCATATCTTATTCTGTCAAATCTTTTTCTGATTCGTCATTTTGTCTACCACTCAATTAGGCATCACTTACAAACATGGATGCTTCCTTTGACAAACTAATTTCACCTGCGTTGTCTGTGATTAAAGATTTGTACTAAGGGTGGGTCTGCATTCTAGCCAGAGGGATTAAAGGTGTGTGCTAAGGCTGATCCACCATACAACTAGAAACTGGTTTTCCAGTAAACAACACAATCTCAGAGTTCACAGTATGATCATATGTTCATATATCCTGCAACAGGATGTGTTTTTATACTTTTCCTTTATTTTCTGGCACTGGGTATCAAATTCAGGATAAGCATAAAACTCTATTACTAGCTCCTATAGCTAGAATGTGAAATAAATTGAAAGGAAGGGTCTAGGCTTCCACTATCCCCTTCAGAGGCATGCCCCCATGACTGTTAGACCTCTAACTGGACCTACTTCTTAAACTTTCTCATTAGGCCTTTATAACATAGGTCTGAGATGCCAAAGCTTTTAAATTGAGACTCCATTTTAGAGAACCTCACCTAAGTTTGAACTCAGGTAGACTAACAGGCTAGTACCTAGCATTAGTTTCCAAGTTGCCCCCCAATAAAACCCGAGCCTAGCTCCAGTCTTTAGGCTAATCCCCAACAAGACTAGAGTTTTCAGGTTACACCCTCAACAAGACCAGGGTCTCCAGGTTATTCCTCCAACAAACCTGCACCCCCAGGTTACAATCCCACCCCCTGCCCAATGACCACCAATGCAGAGGAGATCAGAAGTTAAGTTTATGATTTGACTCCCAGCACCAGCCATGTTAGAGGCCACAGGAGCTTTCCAATTAGATGCTTGCACAGGTATCCCCTGCTTGCTGCTTACTATAAAGCCTGGCCCCAATAGACATTCGAGGATTCCCCTCCTACCCACCAAAACCGTCCTGTGGGGTGGTGGTGCGTTGAGGGAGCCCCTGAGCTAGCTAGAATAGAATAAAGACCCTGCTGTGAGTTGCATCAGACTGGTTTCTGTGTATATTTTGGGGGAACCACTAATATTTCCTGGGCACAACAGGTCACTTGGGGCACATTCTGGATCCAAACCCTACTCTTTTGATGGGCTTCACTTAGGGAGTTATATATTGTGCCCTAGATCAGAGATGGTGACTTTTAAGACAAGTAAGGGAACATACCCAGGAGGAAAATAATGAAAGTTCTTCAGTTCAGCTGGAAGAACCAGAGTGCATCTATGATGTGATAGCAAGATTGACAGCTGAGCTCTTGGGCCTGAGGTTAATACATGCCTCTTCTGTTCATCTCAGCTACTTCCTAAGGAACAAAGTACTGTAGATTCAAGGGACTTCACTGTGAGCAAGATCACATGGTTGCCTGCGTGGAAGAATGCTCTCTTTGTAAAGGGAATAAACCCTGACAGGAACTCTGATGAGAAGATTTTCAGACTCGAGCTTGTTTTACTTTATAGCAAACAACACCCAGTAAAAGGTTCTTTTAAGATTATGCTTAGCTAGACACAAGGCTAACTATGTTCGAAGGACTTAACGGGACATTTTTAAGCAACTCAGTGCTTGGCAGCTTTCACCTTGATGAGCAGGAACAGGTGGGTGGCTCAGGCTTCTCAACCTTGACTACATGACCCCAGATGACTTTGTGCTTTCGCGATAGCTGCAAGAGAAAATAAAGGTTAATGAAGGGGTTTAGGGGAAGTATGTGTGCTGTTTAGGTGTCAGACATGGGATAGATTAAGTAGGGAGAGGCAAGTGTGGCAAAAACAGGCATCATGGAGCCCTGGGAAGCGGACAGGCAAAGGCGATCTGGGGTTTGTTGGGAACTCCAAACATCTTTTTGGTTCAAGAACAAGGAGGCAAAACTCTAGTGGTCTGTGCTCACACAAGCATGCATGCTTTGTGACTCTGAGTCAGACCTCTCTTCCGGGTTTGGTGGGAAAGCTTCGGTACGCCTCCACGCTGCCTTACTCCATTTCTGAGACTGGGCCGCATTTTAGGTGCTTTAAAAGCTTGTTACTTGTCTGGAATTGTCTCCAGTTGTAAGCACTCTGACTCCATCTTTCATTCTTTCTTCTAAGTTTGTTTTCTTCCTTGTCCTCATTTTGCTCCTCTCTCTAATCCCTGTCTCTGGCAGTCTGGATAAAGTTTCTGGCACCTGGCATGTTTGCCAGGAAAATAACAACTGCGGGTGAAGGAGAAACCCTTTCCTGTTTGCTCCACAGCCTCAGGATTTTCATTCTCAGCCCCTGGGTCCACTGTGGTCTCCATGTTCACTGACAGGGAAATGGCCAGTTCATGCCTATTACCTGGGAAAATGTTCAGTTTCAGTTTTTATTTTCTTTATTATTATTATTTTCTGGATGTATCCTGCCTATCTCTCTGTCTTCTTAGCTCTTCTTTGGTCGCTTCATCACATTCTTAACCTTTTGTACCTGAGAGACTCTGATGGTGAGGACAGAGCATGCTCTGATGCTTTTTGGGAAAATGCTGCAGGTTGTAAAGTAATGTAACCTAGGTAAAGTCTTTTGCATCAGGGAATATAAAGAATCAGAGCTACCTTTCAATTGGTTTTAAGAGGAAGGATTTGGTTTTTGTTTTGCTTACTTGTAATAAAAATCCTATCAGGTTATCTGATGTTCAGAGCACTCACTGGGTTTACAAAGAATTTGCAAACAAGAGTAAGGTTCATATAGTAATAAATGTCTAGAGGCAACTTGTTTTAAAAAATCTTGATTTTAGAGTTGGAGACATAGCCCAGTGATAGAGCACCAACAATAAAAGGCCTTGGGTTTGGTCCCCTGTACTTAAAAAACAAATTAAGCCTGTGCTCTTTCTTTCTCCTTCAAAACATCATCTTCCATTTTTCTTACCTTTTTAGACATTTCCGTGGGTCCATCTACATCTATGAAATGAGAACTTAACAATATTGTGTTTTCTTTTTATCATGGGGTATAAACCCAAGTTCTGCATGCCTGAAGCTTCAGATAATAATACCAAACTCTATGAGCTTTTTCATACACATATATCCATAGCAAATGTTCATTCCTTACTTAGAGGAAATAGCTTAAAGTTTCTCTTGGGCATATCTAAACTATCAGTATTGATCTTCTTGCTCCTCTGGAGCAATATACGGTATAATAAGGGTGACCCAGTCCCAAGCATGGTTGTCCTACAGTATCTGATATGATAGCTAAGATGGCTCCTCAGTGACAAACAGGTGGATATGCAGTGTAGATATGCTAGGTGAGGGACAAGTCACACCCTAGGCAAGTTAGAAACAGATTGCTGGGATTTTATCTTGTAACTCGAAACAATGTGCAATTTAAAAATCTGTGGTTTCACTCTTCCTAAAACCTTTCTACTTAGTGTTTTTGGACCACTATTAACTATAAATAAGTAGAAGAGTAAAAGGTTGAATCAAGCATAAAGGTGCTGTAGTATTTTATATCATGGACCTGCAAAGCACTTATAACTGACATAGAATGGTGCTGGCTTATAGGTTATAATATCAAGTTTCTTAAATTTTTCTTTTTGTTCTTTTAAGACATTGTGTTGCTAAAGCAAGCCCGGTTGACTTAGAACTAACTATGCAGACCTGGCCTTTAATTCACAACAATTCTCCTGTCTCTCCATTCGAGATGCTAGGATTACAGACCTGGATCATCACATAAAGCTTCAATTTTTAATTCCATTTGTATTTTTTCTCTCTCAACATATATGCATGTATAAAATAATACAATATTTTTCTAAATATCATTGATTTAGTTAAGAGTTTTGTACCATGAAGTACTTTTCTCTTTGCAATTAGAAAAAAGTTTATGGAGGAATAGTTCACAATTATGAAAATGTTCTGTATGTCATCTAAACACTTAAATACTTCTTAGCATCCCCTGATAATTCTTAACTCTATCACACCAACTAATAAAGGCAAAAGAACTGCTGGAGTTAGAAAAATCAAAACTCTATGTTTATAGGAGACATTGTGTAGCACTCTCTTTACTATTCTGGAAAGTATTTTATAAATAATAAAACTTACCTGAATATATCTTCAACTATAACCCAAAGGATAAATGAAATGATAGTTATTTGTGATTAAATGTACTTTGTGGTCCCACATATAAACACCAGAACAGCCATTGATGGGTTGGGGATATAGCTCAGTTTGTAGAATGCTTGCCCAGAATTCACAGAATCCTGGCTTTGGTTCTTAGTCTTGGGAAAACCATCATCCCAGCCTTTCAGAGGTAGAAAGAGGAGGAGCAGAAGCTCAAGTCACACTCAGCTACATGGCCAGCGTGAGGCCAGTCTGGGCTACATGGACAGCTGCTGCTGAGGTGCATCACATGACACCCCAGGAATGGCTGCTATGACTTGCTGAGTAGCTTCAGAGCCACCCCAGAATCAAGGTCCTATTGAGCTTTCTGTATCTCCCCCTTCTTCTGTAAAGCTTATTTTCAATGAAAAGAAACGTAACTAAAATTTCATTAATCAGAGAAGACCAAGTTCACACTACAAGAAGAAAGACACAGTGGTTCAATATACTTGGCATACACTGGTGAGGATTCAGGTTATACCCCACTGTCCTTTTTTTTTTGCTTCCATCCAGTATTCTACAGAGAACATACTCATCTTTCTGAAGGCCAAACAGACTTCCATTGAGTTATCCTAGACAAAGCTAGCCATCCCCTCCTCCCCAGTGAACAGGATGTTTAAGCTCAACCATTTGTGGAAGACTTTCAATCTTATACTTTTTGTGTGTCCTCCATAAAACATCCACACAAAAATAAATGCTGTGATCTTTCTCTGGATTAATCTGTGAGTTTGTCCCAGTGAAAGCCTTCTTCTGCCTATGTTCTGTCCATGCAGAAGGGAACCTATTGATGCTCTCAGTGAGTCAGGTTGGCAGCATCATGTCTGAAAACAATGGGCAGCATGTACAAAGCAATACAAAATATTTTCTCAACTTTTTTTTTTAATTCTGGAAATTGAACACAGGTAAGCGCTCTTATCCCTGAGCTACACCCATTATGCCCAAGATTGACAATTCTGAAATATTGGTGTACATAAAACAATGCAAAAAGTATTTAATCCAGGTGTTTTGATGGCCTGTAATCCTACCACAGGCTAAGACAAGAGAACCATGAGTTTGTTGAGCAAGGTGGTGCACGCTTAAACTTACTTCAACACTTGTGAGACAGAGATAAGCAAATCTCCAAGGCCAGCTGGGTCTACATATCAAGGACAACTGATACTGCATTGTGAGACCTGAAACAAACAAATGGACAAATAAACAGTTAGATAAGCATACAAATCCATGGGTTTGAGCTACACAGAAAGACCCTGTGTCAAAAACTATACTAGAAATGCTCTTTTAATTTAAATCAAAGATATATAAAATTTGGATAATTATAAATAGGTGTTTAATCCATGTGAAAGCAGGGCAACATGTTTGATACACCTTCTAAGATCTGTGTATTTCATGTAGCATATCCTTGTTAGGTTTCTATTGCTGTGGTAAAACACCACAAGCAAAAGCAACTTGGAGAGGACAGGGTTTACCTCAGTTTATAGCTCCCAGGTCTTACTCCATCACTGAGGTCAGAGCAGAAACTCAAGGCAGGATCCTGGAGTCAGGAACTAAAGCAGAAACCATGGAGGAATCCTGGTTACTGGCTGATTCTTCATGGATTGCTCAGTTTGCTCTTTTATATACCCCCAAACCACTTTCCTAAGGGTGGCACTGCTTACAGTGGCCTGGGGTCTTCCAATAGCAATCATTAATCAAGAAAATGCCACAGCCCTGAGTAGACCTTAGGCACAAACTCTACAGCCAGTCCAACAACACCTGGAGGAACTTGCACTCCCAGGCGCTGAAACACACTCAGGATCACAGGATCAGAGGTGAGGAGGACACAACATTTGTCCTATCACAGGGAGTTACTGGGACCAGCAGGACCCAGGTACCCAGGAACTCTGCCAGACCAGTGGCACAAGTTCCTTCCAGTCTATCTGTGCCAGTGCCCTGAGAAGACCTTAGACACAAACTCTACTGCCAGTCCCACAACACCCAGAGGAAGCTCAACTCCCATGTGCTCTAACACCCCAGGATCATAGGATCAGAGGTGAGGAGGACACAACATCTGTCCCAACACAGCGAGTTACTGGAACCAGCAGGACCCAGGCACGCAGGAACTCAACCAGACCAGTGGCATGGTTTCCTTCCAGTCTGGGTCAGTGCCCTGAGCAGATCTTGGGTGCAATCTCTACAGCCAGTCCAACAACACCCAGAGGGAGTTCCTCTCCGAGGTGCTCTAACTTGCCCAGGATCCCAGGATCCCAGGATCCCAGGATCCAAGGACTTTAACACACCCAGGATCTCAGGATCACAGGATCACAGGACCATAGAATCACAGGATCACAGGGACAGCTTGACTCTGAGAAGTTTGACACAACCAGGATCACAGGAAGGATGAGCTCTAGTCAAGTATAGCCAGGGCAGGTAGCACTATAGATAAACAGATGGCAGGAGGCAAGCATAAAGACATAAACAACAGAAACCAAGGTTACTTGGCATCATCAGAACCCAATTCTCCCACCATAGCAAGTCCTGGATACACCATCACACCAGAAAAGCAAGATTCAGATCTAAAAATCACTTCTCATGATGATGATAGAGGACTTTAAGAAGGAAATAAATAACTCCTTTAAAGAAATACAGGAGAACACAGGCAAACAGGTAGAAGCCCTTAAATACGAAACACAAAAATCCCTTAAAGAATTACAGAAAAATACAATGAAAGAGGTGAAGGAATTGAACAAAACCATCCAGGGTCTGAAAATGGAACTAGAAATAATAAAGAAATCACAAAGGGAAACAACCCTGGAGTTAGAAAACCTAGGAAAGAGATCAGGAGTCGTATACACAAGCATCACCAACAGAATACAAGAGATAAAAGAGAGAATCTCAGGGGTAGAAGACACCATAGAAAACATTGACACAACAGTCAAAGAAAATGCATAAAACAAAAAGCTGCTAACTCAAAACATCTGGGAAATCCAGGATACAATGAGAAGACCAAACCTAAGGATAATAGGTATAGAAGAGAGGGAAGATTCCCAACTTAAAGGGCCAGTAAATATCTTCAACAAAATTATATAGAAGAAAACTTCCCTAACCTAAAGAAAGAGATGCCCATAAACATATAAGAAGCCTATAGAACTCCAAATAGATTGGACCAGAAAAGAAATTCCTCCCATCACATAATAATCAAAACACAAATGGACAAAACAAAGAAAGAATTTTAAAAGCAGTAAGGGAAAAAGGTCAAGTAACATAAAGGTAAACTTACCAGAATTATACCAGACTTCTCACCAGAGACTATGAAAGCTAGAAGATCCTGGGCAGATGTCATACAGACTGTAAGATAACACAAATGCCAGGCCAGGCTACCATACCCAACAAAATTCTCAATTACTATAGATGGAAAAAACAAGATATTCCATGACAAAACCAAATTTACATAATATCTTTCCACACATCCAGCCCTACAAAGGATAATAGATGAAAAATACCAACACAACGAGTGAAACTACACCCTAGAAAAAGCAGGAAAGTTATCTTTCAACAAACTTGCACAAATATAATTTCACCACTAACAACAAAAATAATAAGAAGTAACAATTACTTTTCTTAATATTTCTTAATATGAAAATTAATATTACCAACATATCCTAATAGGTTGAAATTCAAAAATATGAGGAATTAGAATCTTGCTGGCTGTCAACTGGTGATCTCTCTAATTTGGTAATTGGAGAAATAGGTCCAATATTGTGCAATCCATATTCACTTTCTGCTTGTTTGTATGTGACAGTGTCTTGCTGTATACCACATAATGGTCTTGAAATCATGCTTCTCCTATCTCAACCTCTCTATTAGTAGGATTGTTTATTTGATGTTCTTACATTATAGTATGGTTTTCAGAACAGCTTACATATTTCAAAATTATTTATACAACCAAAAGAAACATAGACAATTAATTTGGGAGGTGGCTTATAAGAGAACAACAAAGAGTGAAACTGAATGTTTTGCTTGATATTTATAACTATTGTATCAATTTTGAAGAGGACTTTATAAGTTACTCTTTTTCTGAGATGAATGCTTTTCAAAATCATCACAGCCAATGAACCAGATTCTTACCCTCACCCTTCAAGCAGAACCATTGGTCATTGAAACAGTTGATGAATGACTTCATGGATAGAGTATCTTAATACACACACCATTTCTTAAATAAATGTAACCTGTTCCCTGTGGGCTGAGAATGATGACAATCACTCGTCAATTAGCTTTGAGCATAGCAGGAAATATGTATCCAAAATATGTGCCTACAATTCATTCCTTATCACAGCAGATCTGTCAACTCTCAGCTTAGCTACTATGGAAGTAAAATACTTTGGTGATATGAGGAACATTGAAGTACAGCCTTATTACAATGAACTCCAATGTTTAAAAATTGTTTTCATTTTGGATTTGTACAACAGTAAGAGCCAAGATTTTAAAGCTCTACTAGAAACAAAACAAAACAAAACAAACAAACAGACTTTATCTATTTATGTTCATTTAATAACATGTCCATCATTTTTATGATTGTATAAAGATATATATTGTGGTTGAATATAATAAAAAAGACATAAAAAAGAGCAACACAATCTTTACATTAGAAAGGAACAAGTTGATGTAGCTTTATCCATTTTGGAAAGGTTAGCTAGAACTAACTGTTGCATTTGACCCTTAACTATTTTGGTAAAGTTCAGAAGGAAGGAAGGTTTTCTATTTTATATCCATCATTCTGCCTTGGAAAGATTTTTTTTACAGGAAGAAAAAATTGGGGTCTCATACTTGACCTAGAAATGACCACAAGTGGCTGTTACTCAGGAAACGTCATCTGTGTAGTAAGACAAATTTCTGTGGCCTTTTCAAGCTACTGCCTCTGTGCTTAAGGAGAGCTCTCTCTTCCCAGGCAGTGTTACAGCTCCTGTGACAGATGAAATGATGGAGTAATTGTTATACACCTTTAGTCCTTCTGGATAGGATCTTATATACAGTTTTGGGTTGGGTTGGGTCTGACAGCACGTGCTTCCTATTGGCTTGGTCTGAGATGTCTCATCTACGTGAGGAGAGGCTTAGGGGTGCTGCTCCTATATGACTGATGACCACAATTCTCTTGATGGGGGGCTATGGCTAAGTGACAGGGACCTGGAGCTGGGAGCAGGTGACAGTCCTATCGTCACTTCAGGGTCTCAGGGGCTTCAAACCTTAACTCAACAAGGCTTCCTCTCACAGTCCATTGCCCCACAACTTTTCTCCTTCAGTTGACTGTATAGCATTTTCTGGCCCTATAAAAGCTATCTACCACAGAGAAACTTTTTAGTTCAATTCTAGAATGATTTCTTTATGTACTGCAACCAACATGTGTGATATCTTTAGGACCAGGCTTCCACTTAGTTCTGGCCACTGTGTCAGTTACTTTTCTTGTTGTGACAAAGCTGATGAAAGCAACTTAGGGAAGGAAGGGTTAACTCTGGTGCACAGCTCTAGGGAACATTCCGTCATGGCAGGGGATTCATGGCAGCAGGGGCTTGTGGTAGCTGCTCACATCACATCTGTTTTCAAGAAACAGAGAGTTAGGAGTGCTCAGGCTCAGTTAATTTGCTTCTTTTTATGTAGCCCAGGACCCA
>JADRCC010574923.1:0-21772 GCA_019843855.1 Hylomyscus alleni | reverse complement strand
AGCCCTGGGCAGAGGCCAGGCATGGCTCTACCCTCACTGCTCCAACTCCTCTGTGCTCTGTAGCCCTGGGTAGAGACCAGGCATGGCTCTACCCTCACTGCTCCGACTCCTCTGTGCTCTGCAGCCCTGGGCAGAAGACAGGAATGGCTTTCCCCTCACTGTCCCGACTCCTCCGTGCTCTGCAGCTCTTTGCAACCGATTTCCTTTTTGAGAGCTGAGGTTAGGTTTTCATTCCTAACCAAGAAAAACTCCACACTCTGTCTGCGGTGTGCCAGTATTCTCTTCTGTCTCCTGTTGCTGGCCTCTGCCCCACCTGAGTAGCTCATTTGGCTGGCCTTTGTTGACAGAAAGCCCTTGGACTTGGCCTCCACAAGACCAAAGCCTTCCCTCCAATCCTTTCCTCCCCACCCCCACCCCAGTGGGGAGTTTTGGAAGGTTTCAGAACATTCATTCACTTCATTAATTCCATGCTTAGAAAAGAATGTGAGGATGTCATTCTAGGAATGTCTTTTATGACACATTTGAGACATTTGAGAGATGGGAACAAAGGTGACAGCAAAACACACACTATAAATTATTCATTTCATCCACTCCATTTGAATAATGATTTGTCTGTGTGAAGCTCCAAGCTCAGAAATGCAGAGTCAAAGCACCTAGCACAGTAGCCCTTGCAAGCATTCTGTGCCTCATAGATCCAACAACATGCCCCACAGGGGTTAAGCAGAAAGAATAGAAGCATGTCCAGTCAGATGCTGTCATGAGATCTCCAGGCTGAGTCTCTCAGGAAGCTGTTCAGATGTTCTTAGAATATCCATTTAAACAGCGTTCTTGGGGCACAGACAGAGGCAATTTCATTGTGGATCCTTGCAGATACATGGTGTGTCACTGCAGGTACCCAAACCTGGAGTCAGGCATGAAGTTGGAGGGCCTTAGTTGATCTATGCATGGTTTGTCAGTTGCTTTGTTCCGGGTCAGGGAAATGCTTAGCAGCCTATTCTACAGTCTTTCTTAGAACCTGGTGTCTGCCACCAGCAGCTCTTCCTGTGTGGTGCTAACATCTGCTTGGTCTTCTGTGAAGAGACTTCCTTTATAGTACCTGGGGCAGATGCTGCCATGGCCACAGGAGTCCTCTGAGTTTTCCCTGTGGTGAGGAGCTGAGGCTGGCTGGCAGGACAGAGTTACTGCTCCACCATTATGCTGGTTGACTGAGTTGGTCAGCTAAAAAATTCCTTAAAACAACCCCCAGAGCATGTTTTCATTTTTTTTTATTGTGTTTTGGGAGAGATGAATATTCTAAATCATGGATGCCAGAAAAGAAAAGACTACAGCTTTTACAAAATTGGCCATGTTGCATGTCTTTTTAAAATAATATTTAAAAGGCTAGAAATTATGGTTACAAAAATATCCCTGCTAATAATTCACTGTTTGGTTTGAGTGAGTTTAGCTTTGAGGTGTGGTAGCTCTGGAAATTTATTGTGAGTCACTACATAATAACCGGCTGCACCATCAGGCATCAGCCCACACACAATTTTCCAGCCCTGAACTTGCAGTGTTTCCTACAAAATGAAAATAATATAGCCTTGTGTTTTATTCTAGGGATAGGGTGGTTGGCACCACTTTAGATTTTGCTGAAGACTTGTGAATTTGATGTTTCCAATCATATTAAGATGTATTGAGGAAGTATCTAGTTTTTAGTTGGCAACACAAACCTCCTGGAAGAGACAAGCTATGCAAATGCAGCCTAATGTCTGGACGTTGACTTCCTCCTCTGTGGGTTATTGCTTGACCTGGACATCATCCTCCTGCATGGCCAGCCCAGCTCTCGGAGTCATAATTACACATTGGAAGAAAGGCTAACCCAGAAAACACAGATGGTTCTCTCTCTGCATGTTTTATTTACTTATTTTTTTCCTTGCTGTCTGCTCTGCTTTTGGAGTTAGAATATCGTGGTTGTACTTTCTTCTACACCAAATCAAAGACACCATTATGCAGGAGTAGTACAGAGATGTTTTCTTCTCTCTCTGTTCTAGAATCTTAAGTTTTAATGGTTGTTCAATCATAAATGGGATGACCCTGTGTCTCAGTTTATTTCAATGTTACTGTAACAAAACAAAACATCATGAGCAAAGAGAGTGTTTAATTGGATTTATAGTTTCAGAGGGTTAGAATATACGATGGTGGAGCAAGACATGGTGTTAGGTGACTGGAGAAGCTGCTGGAGAGCTCACATCTTGATCCATTGCAGGAGGCAGAGAGAGAGAGAGAGAGAGAGAGAGAGAGAGAGAGAGAGAGAGGGAGAGGGAGAGGGAGAGGGAGAGGGAGAGGGAGAGGGAGAGGGAGAGAGAGAGAGAGAGAGAGAGAGAGGACATATTGAAAATGTCATAAGTCTTTTGAAACCTCAAATCCTACCTCCAGTGACACACCTCTTTCAACCAGGCCACACCTCCTAATCCTTCCCAAACAGTTTCACCAACTGAGAACCAAGTACCCAAACATAGGAGCCTATGGGGACCATTCTTATTCAATCCACCACAGCACGGAAAGCCTCAAGTTTTCCTGAGAGCCTTGTTTTATTGGAGGTACTTTACTCTGAAGCTTTGCTCCATCTGTGATATATTTTTATCTCACCAAAACCCATCTTAGCCTTTGGGCTTCTGATAGAATTCCTCCTTCCTTGATATCCTGGCTTGATGTCTCTGTTCTTCCTCCTGTGAAATCCCCATGGCATTTACCTTAGACATATATTTTAGATGTTCTATTTTCAATTTGCTGTCTTTGCACATGTTGTGTTTTCTTTTCAATTAGCACATACACTAACTGAAGGATCGGGGATCCTCTCCACACAGTTCTGAAATTTGCTATAGTCTGGGTCATAAATGTGCCCTAAAGCCAATGAATTAGCAGTTTGGTCTTCTGGAATGTACTTTTGTGGGGTGATGAACCTTTAAGAGGTAGAGCCTAGTGGGAGGTTTTTAGACCGTCAGAGGGGGATGTTATCAAAGGGGGTTATAGATCCACCTGTTTTATCTTTTCTTCCTTTGCCATGAGGAGAGTAGTTCTGCCCTGTCCTCCTATGATCCTTACCACATGTTCAAAGCAAGCAAGCAAACTAACTAACTAACTAACTAATGAACAAAAACAGATGAGAAAAATTGTTCATGGATAGGACCCACCAAAACAAACCATTTCCGTTTATAAATTTATTATATCAGGCATTTGATATAGTGATGCAAAGTATCTAACACAGAATCTCATAGCCTAACATGTGTGACTGACTGCTTAAGACATTACGAGTGGTCGTGACTCTCATTTAGGGCAAGGCATTTGGAAGACATGACATTCTCACCTCCACTGTGTTACGGAGTCTTCTCAAGGACCCAAGACTGTGCATAGTATTATATTTTTGGGTATTAGAACTAAGCCCAAAAGAGTCACCCGGTGTCCCCAAGTAAGAAAGGGCAGAACCAAAATCATTCTGACTCCCATTACTATTCCTTTGCAGTGCAACATTTAAAATAGAAAGTAGGGTGCTAGAGAAAGCCAGGAAACAGGCTCCTTCCTTATAGTACGGAGACCGGCTTAGGAAGGCAGCTCTTCAAGAATCCTGGAGCTGTGGGAAGTGCCTACAGGGAACAGCTTTGCATGCTGCTGGTGCATTTTTGCCAACTGCCTGGATCCACAGCCCAGAGAGTACTAGAGAGTGGCAGTATTCCAAAGCTCTCTACCTAGTTGTCCCAATTATATCCTTGTCGTGCTAAATTATAACATAGGGTCCTGGCAGCCATGGTCAGGCAGAGTGCCTTGGAAGCCATCTTTTATTTTCTCTGGTCTGTGTGTCTCTACTTGATGGATGTGTCTCCTCTACACAAGTTTTCTTCTGAATAGAACTTGCTAGGGACAGAGAGGGCAGTGGAGAGCATCTGGCTCCGGGGTTGAGTAGCCTTGTAGCTAATGACTAGGGCTCTGAGGTCTTTTCTTTCAGTTCAGCATGAATGAGGAATCTGCATGTGTGCGTACATGCAGAGCACAGCCAACACCAAATGAGCTGCTAAGTTGTTACTCTGTGCAAGACACAGAGTGCTGCTTGTCCAGATGCAATCTATAGGACTGCATAGCCATCAACCTTGGTGTCTAATAAACGTGCATAGCAGCAGAAGGGAGGACTTGGCTGACATATTCTAGTGGGTTTAGATCATTTTCCCTTGTTAGTCAATAAACCAGTGTTTGGGGGAAGGGGTTTATGAAAAAAAAAATTCACTCACACATGGCAAAGTTTCCCAGTGTCAAATGTCTGTCACAAATGTTGCTTGCGGTCACCTAGGAAGCCTACAATTTTAAAAAAAATGGAGCAATTATCTCGACCAAAGTGCTATTGAGTGCACTTTCCAGCGGCAGATCCTCAGCCTCCTTTCCCAGCAATGTTTTCCTCCTGCAAAAAAAAAAAAAAAAAAGGAGTTTGTGCGTGGCTCTGTAGCCAAGAAATCAACTCCTTGGAAAATTTGCATGGTGTAATGCAGTTGCTGGGAACACTCAAGACAAAACTATCCAGGCTTATGATGATCTTGATTCCCTGCAAACCTCCAAGCTGATGGGAGCCACGGCAGCCAGACTTCTCCAGGGTCTTTAATCCTGGATGTAAGACTGAAGCTTCAGAATCGAGATTAGATTTCTTGCCTTTCAGGAGGTGATGCCTGGCTAGCTCTCAGCGGCCATAGACCATGTCTATACTCCTTATTTTAATGTGTTGTTAAATATCAGGCTAGTTTTGAACTGTTCAGTAGAATAACATTATGCCTTTTGCTCTAAAGTAAATTCTTGGAGGAAAATGCCTTTTGCATACTTCTTTAGATAAACACTTACTCTGGGGTGAATGAACAAAGGAGTGCAGTTTTTTTTTTGGAATGTATTGCACGAATGACTTTGGAGAAGGAACCTCTGTAGTGTTTTGTGGAAATTTTTCAAGTCAATTTCTTAGCTTGATATTCCTTGTTGCCAGGTTAAGTTTTATCTGTGCTGTAATACTTAAACACCCCTTTACCCATGGAGGGATAATCTTTTGTGTACTGTGTAGAAGCATCACCTGTCAGTACAAGCTGATGGCCTATTAGCAAAAGGTTGAAAGTAGAAGGTGGGAGTTCCTGTAGAGAGAGTGGAACTCTGGGAAATTTCCCACAGGGTCTTGAAGGAAGTTGGATGAATTAAACTGAGGAGAGGTAACTAGCCGTGTTGCAGACATAGAATCTACAGGTTAAATAAGTTATGAGCTAAAGGGAACAAGTCGAGGCATTTTTAAATAAACAATAAGCCCTGGAGTCGTTATTCGGGAACTGGGGTATGGATGGAAAAGCCCACAGTTACACCCCCCCCTCCTTGTGTACATGTGTATGCATGTGTAGGTTATGAAGGATCTTACCATTACAGTGCATGAAGGCAGCATATCACTCATTCAAATGTGAGAAAGCTTCCACCATCCTCCTGTTTCATTTCTACGTGAAACACCTTTCTATGATTCTATTTTGAACCTTAAAGTGCTTCCGTGATGAAACTCTCCGGCATCTAGAGGCTGAACGTTCTCAGACAGTGCATCTTGAGGTATGGCGATGCAAGAGAGTGAGAGGAGTGTTTCTTAATATAATTTAGGGTGTAGGTAGGTGGACACTTTATTCTGGATAGTTTCCATTGGCTGTCTCCATGGTTCTGAATCCTGAACAACTAGAAGCAAAATTGAAACACTGAATGCGTTGGGGAAGTTTCTCAATTCCTTTTACAGACAGTGGCTACTCTTCCCCAAGGTAAGAGTGCATCAAAATCTGGGTTCATATCACTGTCACTCTGGACAGGCAAGGTGTCCCCAAGGTTGACTACAAATACAACTGATCCCAACAACAGGCATGCAGCGTTAGGTCGCATTTGCAACGTGAATGCAGACCCAGCATGAAAGCCCAAGGCAATCTTGCACATTACATCTGAGGACCATCATCTAGGAAGGGCCAACGGCACATCTACCTCAGTGCCGCAGAATTCACCAGGGTAAAGCTATAGAACCAAGCGAGACGTCCATCAGCAGATGAATGGATAAAGACAATTCGGTACACGTATACAGTGGGATCTTAGTTCACTTCGACACTAGAAAAAAAATAAAATCAGGACACTCTCAGAAAAATGGACTGAACTGGAGATTACTGTGTCAAATGGACTAACCTAGAGTTGGAAAGGCAAATGCCGTGGTTTTGTGATGTTCAGAATGTAGATTTTTAACGTCTGTGTCTAGATGCATGAAGGTGCAAGATGGATGGAAAAAGTCTAAAAACAGGGGAGCAGGGAAGAGAGCTGGTCATGGGAAGTGTCTCCCGCGAAAGCAGAAGGCAAACTACCGGTGGAGAAGGAAGACGAACCGGGAAGAGGTGAGGAGGAGCAACACGGAAGGCAATGAGGGATATAAATAAGAACAAAGTGTAAAGGAGAAACGCGCGCGCAAAAAAAAAATATTTCACAACAAAACTTCTTTCTTGCATATTAACCAAAACTACAATTAAAAAAGAAAAGCTATAAGTGGAAAAAAAAAAAAAGAAAACTAGTTAGGAGCTTACTTAAACGATAGCTCAGCTGAACTGGTAGACTATGGGGACAGAGATGCAGGGAGGGTGATGAAGGAGTCTGGCCTTTGCAGCCGAAAAGGAAGCCAAGGTGGTCCCAGAATCTGACGGTTGGTAGTTAGAGGCCATCCCGTGTGTAAACTCCTCTGGAGTCTGATTTTTATCTCTCTCACTTTCGTATACGATCAACGGGACTTGTTCTAAATGTTTATTATGGCACAAGAGTCACTAGCTTGGACGCCAGAGCGTGGAATCTATCCTAAGTATTTCACACGGAGGATTGGGGGTGTGGCTCAGTGGTAGCGTGCTTGCCTAGCAAGTGTGGGGCTCCGTGTTTAACCCCTAGCATAACAACCCAAGACTTTGGGGGGGAATGACAGAAAGTCCCCAAGGCATAGCCTTGCTGCTGAGGAAGTGAGAGGAAGGCGTTCTTTTGGCTCAGTGTGCAGGGAAGATCCTTGGGGGAAGAGAAGGACAAGGAACGTTGGCTTTGCTGCCAGGTGTAGGTTCTCTGCCAAGGTCAATATATGTTTATACTTCATTATTTTATTTGTTACCAGAAATATAAACTCCACAAGACAAGCTACGTGGAAAGAAGATTTGGGGCAAGAATACAATTGCTTATTGTTTTCAACTTGAGACAAACTGCAGACAGACTACTGAGTGTGAAACTGGAAGTTCGGGAACCAGGTTTAGAGAGAACATGGTGCCTGTTCCTTGATTCCTTGCTATCTCCTTTATTCAGACCGGCTCCCCCTCATCTGTGTTCTGGGGTGCTGCTCCACGGTTTTAGTCCAACATGCCAATATTTTCAGTCTGGTTCTGTTTGAACTGAATTCCTTACCAAAGAAGTGTGCTCTAAGTTGAGAGAAAGAGTTGGCTTGACTCTCCCCTCGTTTTCCTTGGGTCCTGTGGGTAGACCTGCTGTTGTTGCCCACAGGGTCAGGGTCACATGAGTATGAGGGTGAGATTCTGTAAGAATTATAGATGAGAAGGTGAAAACGAGAAGACTTAATTATGGGATTTGGGCCCTTTGTAAAGGACTCACCTGCTTCACACCTACCTGTATGCATCTCATGTTGTCTTTCTGGAATCCATCTGTTCTTCTCGAGTACACAAAGACCAATTGTTCTCTTTCTTTTGTCACTTCAGTTTATTCTCAGGACCTTGAAAAGAAAAAGAGTTTTTAAAACTGCCCTCCGCAGACTGGTCTTCTGTAACATATGCATTTCTGTATATGTATGGATGTATATATACATTTTCTTTTTTTTTCAAAAATTTTATTTATTATTATAAGTAAGTACCCTGTAGCTGTCTTCAGATGTACCAGAAGAAGGCATCAGATTTCATTATAGGTGGTTGTGAGCCATCATAAGGTTGCTGGGATTTGAACTCACAACCTTTGGAAGGGCAGTCTATGGGTGCTCTTACCCGCTAAGCCATCTCGCCAGCCCTATATACATTTTCTTAAATAGAAAATATAGTATTAGTTTCTGGTATTGTGTTCTATCTTCCATTGTGTGTCATTCTTTCAACCCGGAGCACAGAGCATGATGACGAAAGAGAAACACTCATTTTATGCATCCTAGCGAAATAAGCAGTCCCCAGCTGCATCAGCGGGCGATCCAGTCTCCAGTTTGAAATGTTACCGTGTTTTCTGAAATGCACTGATAAAATCGGATTTCAAATGAAATGCAAACTTCCTTCTCGGGAATATGTTGAAAAACCTGGGGGTGGGGGGCGGGCGGGCGGCCTGCATAAGAGGATGCAGAGGTGAACACACTTGGGCACATGGGCTTGAATCACTGAATTTCATTAGCCTATACCTGAGTCTGGACCTAGACTGCAGATTGTGGCTTCTGTGTTAATATGCCTTTGGAGTCTGGATCTGTGTTGAAGACTCCTGGTGCCTGATTTAATATCCACCTCTACCACTTTCTGTATCTTTATTAGCCTTGAAGTTTCCTGAAGAATTAAATATGCCTGTGCTGGCTCCCAGGTGGAGTCACAGCTTGGCTCCTATAAATTATTAATCTTGGGGAACTAGACGCTGGCTTCAAATATTAATTTGAGTAAACTTTGCCAGTTTACAGAGTGACTTATGCGAGTGGAACATTGCTTACCATCCAGTGTGAATAAGAATCAACAAGACAATACCTTGTCTGGAAAGTCCTCCTGCTTTCGGCACACTGCACCTCTCCAAGAGGCAGACCGTCACTGGGTTGGAGAACCTAATACTCATCACCAGGGTCTTCTGCTTTGATGTTAATTCTTCACCAACAGCGTGGCATGTGGACTGTTTAACCAACCACTCAAGCCTTGGTGTCCAAAGATACAAAAGGAGGTGAGGATAAGAATCCCAAACTCAGAATTTTGACCCGGAGTAAACAGACTACTTGTCCAGACGAGGGAATCGAGGCACAGCACAGTCAGTGTATCTCCAGATGAAGGAGGTCCAGGTCCAAACCGCAGCCTTTGGCCTCCTGATCTGATGGCTGCTTTCCAAATGTCCGTCCTGACAGTCCCTGAAAGTGCTCATGAAAGATGCAGACTCCCAAACCTTTAGTGTGCGCCTCGGATTCTACGTTACTAAGGAGGGCAAGATTTGGAAATGGCGGTGCTCAGCTCCATCCTCCTCCTTGCTGTCCTGGAACCTTTGAAGTTGGATAAATGAACTTGAGCCTAGAGCTGTTTCTGACCTTTTTTTTTTTTTTTTTTTTTTACCTTGTGTTTCTATTCTCCCTCCCAAAACAGCCTTCTTCACCATAGCGCTCTTTATGGACGCTACTGTGCCTCTGCGCATGCTCGTTATCCAAACCTCCCCTTCTAAGGCTCCCTAGGCTCTCCGCATACCTAGTCACTCTTTTCAAAGTTTCTTTTTGATGATCCAGCCTTTGCCTTTGAACAGATGTGTATCTTTGTCCCAGGCTATCATTAGCTTCTGTTCTTTAAAAAAGTAAAATCCTCTATCTTTCTCTCTTTCTGTTTCTGTGTCTCTCTGTTTGTCTCGTTGTCTCTGTCTCTTTCTCTCTTTCTCTCCTTCCTTGGTTTTTAAAGGTGGATCTTCTTATGTAGCTCATGCTGACCTTCAAACCATTTTCTCCTGCTTCTACTTCCAGAATGCTGGGATCACAGGTATGTTGCACCACACACCAGCTTCATCATTTTCTTATCCTTTAATTTTGACAGGACGTCACATTTGTCTGCAGTATTGTCATGATAATTGTAATATGCCTGTCTTCAGACTTGTCTAGTGCTGTCTACATTAAACCACTCAAATTTACTGCAGAAGAAATGACTGCCATGTACGTCACCAAAAGTGGTTATATTTTAATCTAAAACGCGCATGAAGTTGATTCTGTTAACAGCTGTCCATGGCTGTTAAATTGTAGAGGGTCGCCTCATTGAAACACTCTTCCAGGGCCCCCCTTGTCTTCTTTTGGCACTGCCTGGTGTTGGACTCTGGGTCATAGCTTCAGGCCCTTGTCAGTTTTCTACAAGGCCAAATGATGGTTCAAGGAACACTAATTCCATTGGGAAAAGCTCTTGATTTCTGCCATTATCTGAGTCAAAGTCAGATGTGTTCATCTCCTATGTGATGACAAATTGATTCAAGGACTTTGGCTCAGAAGCTGTTGCTGGAGGATCCAAGTCCAAATGAGATGCAAGAAAAAAATGAGCATCTGTGTATGCTGCTGTGGTCTGAATGGCTGACACTGCGAAGCACTAAATTGATTGCATGCCCAGGAGAGGAGAATAATTGGGTGAATGAAATTTGTAGCTGGTTATTTACACACCAGTGTGGATTTTTCGCTTAAGAGGCACATAATTATTCCAGGTCCAGTGGAGATTTTCCTGCATAATAGGAATTGAGCATGTTTGTGAATAATTTTGTTCTCCCTTTATTCTGTGGTCATGAAACACTTCTTATACTTTTAAAGACAAGCATTGACACACCTAAAGCAAACTTCTTTTCTTAGTGATATAGCATTTTTTTTTAATTTTGAGGATATATTAGTTTAATATTTCATGGGCCTTAGATATCTTAAGGAAATTCTGATTTTAAGATGGTTTGTTAGAATGATCAATGGGAAATAATTTAAAGACTGAGCTTAGCTCCCACTAATTGCTTGACTTTGGGCAACTAAGTCACTTCAGCTGAGCTGCATTATCTCGTCTATAAAATGGAAATCTACTTATCTCACTGAGCTATTGAGGCAACGGCATGTTCCTGTGGGTACAGGGGTATTCGGTCAACCATAAAACCCAGTAGCAGTAGATATAGGTTGATTAAAAGAAATAGCTAGATGTTTACCATTGATTGAATCCTGTGACTACACCTTCACTGGGACTCAAAGGGAGTTGGCTAGAACTTGGGAAATTCAGTGGTGATGAAACTGTGCTGTAACATTTACATATGTAGAGAACAGAGGCTAGTCTGGCCTTTAGCACTGGGTAGTCGGTGGTGGTGACTGTGATGTCTAGTGAACGTGTCACAGCCAGAGTGGAATCCTGGAACTTCCTGAGGTAGATGACTCATAGATTAGTGTCACCTAAGTGGTTTTACAGAGAAGTTCAGTCATTTCAAAACACAACTCAAGACCCAACATATTTGGAAAATGCTGTGTATGTTATCTGTGTCTTGGTGCTAGCATTAATGAGTGCTTATGAGATAATTGTTGTCAGCTAATATGTAGATTAGCTTTAGGTAGCTCTTTATTTAAAGATGAATTAATTAAAGGAGTTCAGTTCTTGGGACTTCTATGTTAGTGTATATCACACATGCGTACTTGTTCTCTCTCTCTTTCTCTCTCTCTCTCTCTCTGTGTATGTATGCATGTGTTACATTATTGAAAAAAGTTATTTTCCTCACCAGTCATGGCATTTAGATGTCTGGTTGCATTTTTCATATATAAAGTTTCTCTCTTATATTATATAGCAATGTACACCACTGATATTTGTAATAAAAACAATACCCATTAGAACAGTTATGCATAAAATGAGTAATCTTGGATTCACACACTGGGTTATAAAATGTGACTGGTTGGGGAAATAGTTGAGCCAGGTGAGTGAAGTTAACTAATACAAATGACATCATGTCTGGAGGACAACTGAAGTCTACGCAGTAGTGACAGCAGCATCTCAGTGATGGTGGAACCCTTTTATATGAACGTGACTACTACAGAGGTTAGCTGTCATTCAATAGCAGGCTGTATCGTAGGATTTTTATGAATCACTTCTACTTCTAACTTTAGAAGATTGATTTGTCCCCTCCCCCACCCTGATCCCCAGGGCATCTGAGTGCTTCTGCTTTCATCACAAAACAGACAAGCGGGACAACAGACACACTCACTCCCTGACAGAAATCCCGACGCAACTTCGACAGTGAAGTAGCGTGACTCAGCTCTTTGTGGGTTTCCTAAAGTGTATTTGTTCTTCACATAGGCCTCGTCATCAGGAGACAGAACTACCTTCACAGCATCTGAAATTCCGTTCTGTCCCAAGATGCAAAGGACAACAAGGAGCTTTTATTGTGGCAGAATATGGGTGCATGGTCTAAAGATTGTCCTTTATGCTTTCTGTTAAATATGCTGCAGAGTCCAGTGACTCAGTGGAAAGCCTTTCCACCAGACTGTAGACATCACCAGCCACCTGCTGTCAACCTAAAACTCTATTTACTGTGTCCTGTCTGCCTCACTGCTCAAATCTGGGTATAGACTCCCCAGTGAGACACCAATAACACCCACTCCACTCTGTACAGGCTCTTGAAGGACTCCATGCTTTTTAAGGGCTCACCCATTACATCTTAATGGGTGAGATGCAAGTCTCCATTCCATCAGGTAACAGGACTGTGCTAAGTCCAGATTACAAACTCTTCTAATAACAGTTTTGTGGCATTCTGCTTAACTTTCATCCAGAGTAGGCCAAGATAGCTACTGGATTTGAAACAGTAATCAACTTATGTAATTCGCAAAAGTTCTATTAGACCCTATAGGGTGTGCTCTGAGGCCCCCGCACTAACAAGCTTATTTAACATTACCCATTGCATCAATTACTTTTCTTGTCACTATGATACCATATCTGGCAGAAGAGACTTAAGGGAGGAAAGATTTGTTTTGATTCGTGGTTTCACAGAGTCTCAGTCCATCACGGTGGCAAAGGCATGGTGGTGGGAGCTTACACCTGGCGTGGTGTAGACAGGAACCAGAGGAAGACAGTTGAAACCAGAGGCATATATGTCTTTTCAAGATCTGTCCCTAATGACCTATTTCCATCAGACAGGTCTTGCTTCTTATAAGCTTCATATACTTGGGAAACAAGTGTTCCAGGCATGAGCTTGTGGGGAACGTCTTGTCTTCCACATATTTATGTCTCAATCATTTCAGTGCTTTGCAGAATCACCATGTTGTAGCATGATGTTTAGAAACTATGCTGTGGATCTTGGGAGAGATGGATTCCTCCATCTGGATATGGGGTTCTGGGAATCTGCCAAGCAGCTCTGGCTCCTCAGTTTCTACTGTTGCTATTTCTAGAGTCATAATTATCCAAGTGCCTGTCTGTGTTAAAATATTAATTATTCTGCCAGGGGACATTCTAATCATGCTGCTTATCTCTGCTAAACTTCTCACCAACTGTGATGCCTAACTGTCAACTTCACATGATCTAGAATCACTTAGGAGACAAGCCTGTGGGCATGCCTATGAGAGATTATCTAGACTACGTTGGCGGAGGAGGCAAGACTTGCCCAGTGTCAATGGCATTGGTCCATGGGTTAAGGTCTTGGACTGAATAAGAAGGTAAGAGCAGGGTGAGCTCCAGCATTCGTCTCTGCTCCGTGACTGTGGATGTGATGTGGCCAGCTGCCTTCAACTCCTAATACAGTGACTTCCTTGTCAGGATGAATGATGCCCTTGAAGTGTGAACCAAAAATAAACCCCAACTTTTACATTTTCTTTTGTATGGTATTTTATCATAGCAGAGAAAGGAATTAAGACGTCGACCCTGTCTGTTATAGGTAGACTAACGTTTGAGATGGAGGGAGCTCATAGCTCAACATTACTTTGCTTAGGAAGAAAATGGGATCAGAGAGGCACTGTGGCTTTCCAGATATTGCTCAGTTATCATGATAGCCCATGTCCCTCCTATCCATTTCTTATTAAGCCTGTTGATTTGTCTTTTCCAACTTGAAAAGAGTAGCAATTATTAATGGGCTAGAGTTATGTCAATGGCAATAGAGAGTTTTATCTCTAGGATGAAATCTTGCCCATCCTTGTGAGAATGAGCTCTGAATATGTATATCCAGTATTCTCCCCCCCCCCCCCCCGTGTTTTTTTGTAAACTCTGTCTGGGTAGAGCGTGACAGTGAATGCATGATGTGTCACTAAGTGCCTTCCTGCTGCTTTAGAGGACAACCTCTGAGGACTTTTCAGCAACCAGCCAATAACATCTGCATCGCTTTGAATCTGCCTTTTGACCTCCTTGAAAGCTGTCTGTTAGAAATTCTAGCTAGATCCTATCTCCTGCTTCTTCTCTATGACCTTCTCCCTCTCTTATTCGTCTTTTAAATTCTCGCCGTGGGATGTAAAAGCAGGTGGACATCGCAACTTACATAGCAGAAGAACGATTCACTCTTACGAGTTAGTGGGAGGCTTGCCATTGGTGTGAAGTACGTAGGTCAGAAATTTAGGCTAGAAATACATTTCTAAGCCCACCCCATCGAGGATAAAGGTGCCATAGGTGGGTTGTCCTACAAGCTGTAAAAGGAACATGAGTTCTCCTTCAGGGTGTCCCAGAAGAAGCTGCCTTGATAGGGCTGTCGTCTGAATCGGGTGTACCCCTGGCACCTGGGCTGGGATATCTGTTGGGAAGCCCCATTACTCATCTCCACTACACGGGGGCTTCTGGAAACTACTGCACATCCATGCATGTCTCTCTGCTAATGAAAACACGGAAGCCACAGGGTTATGGCTACACAAGCCTCATCCTGCTGACCCTCAGGGCTGTAAGAATCACAAAGAAGGAAACGAGTGCTGGAGCCCACTCGTTGAAAATTCTGAGTTTTGAAATGTGGGAAATGTCATGTTCACCGTTTCTCTTGGAACAATTCTGAATTTTAGAGATGGTGCTCAGGTTAGGCTACTCCAGGGTAAAATGCTCACCTTAAGGTATCTAATTTTCTTTAGGGGCCCCTTTTCTTCACTTGGTTCTGATGAGCACTGGTATTAAAGCCACTGTTATTGGTGTTGACACCTGTCTTACTTATGGTTTTATTGCTGTGAAGAGACAGGACGACCACAGCCACTCTTATAAAGGAAACTGTTTAATGGGGGCTGGCTTACATTTCAGAGGTTTAGTCCACTATCTTCATGGCGGGAAGCTTGGCAGCATGCAGGCAGACATGGTGCTGGAGAAGGGGCAGAGAGTTCTGGTTCTGGATCTGCAGGTGGCAGGAAAAGACTGAGGCGCCTCTTTCTCTTACAAAGCCACACCTATTCCAACAAGGCCACACCCCCAAATAGTGGCACTCCTTATGGGCCTTCAGGGAACATTTTCTTTTCTTTCTTTCTTTTGTTTTTTTCGTTTTTTTTTCGAGACAGGGTTTCTCTGTGTAACCTTGGCTGTCTTGGAACTCACTCTGTAGACCAGGCTGGCCTCGAACTCAGAGATCCGCCTGCCTCTGCCTCCCAAGTGCTGGGATCAAAGGCGTGCACCACCACCGCCCGGCTACAGGGAATATTTTCAATCCACCACACTACCTCACTCCTTTGCCCAGGATGTCATAAGCTCAAGGGACATTAGTGTAACTTATCACCAGGTATTTTTGTTTGGAGCTCATTGAATTCAAATTTGCTTGTTTCTACCTAGGATCTGGTGTGAACATCTACCGAACAACCCCGCATTAGAGATAAGTGTTTGCTCTGCTTTTTTTACCCTTCCACCTGCTCTTAGAATCTTGCCATCTGTCACTGCAGGTAGAGTGTCACTGGGGCTCGTGTTGGGCCTTAGGGAAGCCCAGAGGCACTGATCCAGGGGTGGGAAAACTCAGTTGGAGATGTTGGGAAGCCGAAGCTGGTGCTGGGGTTCCTGGGCCTGCCACAAGGCCAGGGATGTGGGGGTTCTCCAGCTTTTGGACATCCAGACACTTCTGGGAGTCTCAGAAGAGCAGAGAGTGGAGTTGTGGGCCCGAGGACTGGGGACAGCATCTAACCTGCGGCCATGGGGAAAGGGGAGCTCCAGCTTAGTTCCATCGAGGAGAGTCCTTGACTTGCCTGTGGCAGGCTTGGTGGCAGTTGTGGCTAGGAATGCAGAGAGGCCTTCTACAGGAGATTAGGCTGTGGCTCTGTAGTCAAAGGCCACATTCATGGCTCCCCATGATGGATATTTTATTGTCATGATGGAAAGTGGATGCATAAAACCATACCCCATTTCTCAGGATGGGCCTGAGATCAAATATCTTTTCCAGGGAGGAATGTCTGAGAACGGAAGCTTATTGGCACGCCCTCCGGACCTCTAGATACCTCATTAGCACGGATAACTCTGAGTCTACTTGACTATGATCACATCTCTTTTCCTATTGTCTTGGTCTGAGATGTTAGGGATGCGTCATCTACATGTGGAAGGGCTTGGGACATTGCCATTATGTGACTGATGGCCACAAAACCATTGGGGGAAGCTGTGGCTACATGACAGGGGCATGGTGCCAGGAGCAGGTAAAGTTCCTACCATCCCTTCAGGGTCTCTAGGGCTTCAAGCCTTTAGCTTGACCTTACCAAGCTTCCTCTCAGGGTCCACGGCCCCACAGTAGAGAGAAAAGGAAATGTGATCTAGAGACTCAAATTACCTCCATCCTGTCTTCCACTGGAGAGCTGCAGATATAATGGGTAATATGGTGCAAAAACCAGAATACCTGGCAGACCCCTTGCTCCTCATTGCTTTCCTGATCTGCAGAGATGATATGACCGGCGGTGGAGTTCATTCTCAGTCCTACCTCTACCTAATGTAGATGATGACGGATGGGGCAGTTTAGCAGCAGCAAGGATGATGTTTGTCTAACAGTGCTTATTGATCCACCAGCTGTTGGATGTGGGTATCCATTTATCCTTGGGAGCCTCTTTTCTTCACTCATAAAATCAAGTCGCTGGTAGTAAGGTGGATTAAACAAGAGATGCTAAAACAACAAACTTACCATCACTTTATTCTATGTAGTCCACTATGGAACTTCATATCACTGACTGCTTATTTTCCCCCGAAAAACGCTCAGTGTTTTGGCTTTTAGGCCATTGTTTCCATGTTAGCTCAATAAACATTATGGGGCTAAACATTGGTCTGGGGATATAAAATATGCACAAGGCAGTTCTTGTATTTGAGCCTCTTGTAAGATATGGAAACAAAATAGCCATTTTCCATCATCCGGATGCTCCTTCTTCTCAAATTTGTTTTGATTTTATCAGCAATTCTCTCTAGCTTTTCTGTAACTCTTTTTTTTAAACATTTATTTATTATTATATTTAAGTATACTGTAGCTGTCTTCAGACATCCCAGAAGAGGACATCAGATCTCATTATGGATGGTTGTGAGCCACCATGTCATTGCTGGGATTTGAACTCGTGACCTTTGGAAGAGCAGTCAGTGCTCTTAACCGCTGAGCCATCTCACCAGCCCTTTCTGTAACTCTTCAAGGAAAGTGATACCCACCTCTTCTTTCTATTGCAGTGCCATCAGTTTTAAGAAGTTTACCACCTCCCACATTTGTACGTGCTCAGGCTCAGGCATCTAAAAGTTTCTATTGACCAGGTGGCAGTCTTCAGACACATGTGGTCTCTATGTCTACGCATCCAAACTTGTAGACTATACTTTAGTCTCTTGGGAGAAAATCTTAGAAAGAAATGATAGTGTGTGTGTGTGTGTGTGTGTGTGTGTGTGTGTGTGTGTGTGTTCTGGCTTTCTAGATGGCCTTTGAATGGCAAGCTCATTAGAAGAATTATATCTTAAGTGGAGATAAGTGTTAGGGTATCTCAATCAAATAAGCAAACTATTTTGCTTGTAAGTTATCTTGCATTGACGTGTTAAAGTAATTAAAAAAAATCTGTGTAAGTCTAGAGGATTCTTTTCAATAGCATAAAATTAAGACTCCGAGTAGGAATCTTCAGTGTGCTGTCACTTAGTTGGCAGATTTTTCTTTGTAGAGATATATAGTGGTGATAGATAAATAACGACTTCTTAGACTTCAAAACTCTGATCAATATATACCCTCACTACTCTTTTCAGATGTCTCTGCCTTCTGTTTCTTCCCCTTTGATGAACATTCCCTGCTGCCACCAGATCGGGCCATGTTATTCTAGTAGCTGGAAATATCTCATATTGAGGCAGGATAAAAACAAAAAGGGAACAAGGGAACGGATTGGAATCTTGGGTCCCCAAGCCTGGCTGAAGTCTCCTGTCAGCTGAGAGTCATGATCAACTAATTATCAGTTAGCCAATTATCATAATTAACAACGAACCAAGTTTGCTGTGAAAACTGGCGATGTGGAGATAATATTCCTTTTCCATACAGATATCTCAAATAAGAGCATTAAAATAGCTATGAGCCACGCCTAAGGCTAAGTGCGTGTGACCTTGAGTTAGGACTTCTTGCCAGATGTAGTTATTTGTTATTGGGTTTGTTTATTTGTTTGTTTTTTTTTTTTTGAGGATCTCACAAGACTACACACTTTGCTTAGAGTAAAAACACAGCTTAACTTGTGGCTGCTGCTGACACTTGTAGGCACGACGCTTTCTGGAGAAGCCCCCACCACGCTTGGGTGAATGGGTCTCCTAAGCACTCCTCTCTCAACTGTTGCTCTTATTTGAGTGAATTATAGTTTCTTTCTTCATAAACTCTACAGCTGCTCATACTGACTTGTCTTGAAATTCTCTTCTACCACAACTAAGAATCCCCTGCTTCAGTTGAGTGGAGGCCTCTGAAGGAACTGCTTGGCCTGCTGTAGTCTCTGACACTGTGGCAGAGGCTCTAACACTCGGGGTTGGTCACCTAGGGGCTTACTCCTAGTACCCGTGTCTCTAGGTCAGTGGGCAGGGCTGGTGGACTTACATTTTGTATAGCTCCCTGCTATCCCAGGTACTATTGATGCTGCTGGCCCCAGGATGCTGCTTATTCTGGAAGGACCCTTGTCCCTTGATTCAGGTCTGAACTGCCATATGTTGTCACTCAAAGCTCTGTTCCTGAAGCCAAGGAGCACATCTGTGCACCAGCTGATGTTCTTTCACACCTGCTCTTCATCAGGCCTGTAGCTCTCTGTTCTGAATCTGATAAACACACATACACATACACGCGTATGCACACACACACACACACACACACACACACACACACACACACACACACACGCATGCACTGCCTGAGAACCCATCAGAGCCATTTGGCTTTTAAGATACACCCTAATGAACAAATGGTTTGGCCTAGAATATTTCTTTCACTTATCTTTTTCAAAGAGGTACATTTCAGGATGTTTATCTGTGGAGATTAACTTCTAAGACAGCTAAACTTAAGTGGTCAAACTTTTCCAGTAACTGGAACGATGATATTCTTTTGGGACCAACCAGTCACTGGGTTGGCGGGGTTTTCCATGCTTCTGGATTATCAGCTTGGCAATCGTCCCTGCACAAAGCACAGAACTTATCATGAGTCAATGGAGTCGCTATCATGATAATTCTAAATATTTATAAGCTATTATAAATATATATGGTGCTGAAAAGTAAATTAAATTGTACCAAACTGATAAAAATCCTCAATATTTACAGTTGAGGCTCATACATAATGTAATAAGAACTGTAAGAAGTGAGAGCCTGGGCACAGAGGGATCATGGGAAAATCATTTTTTTTTGTAATGTTGGGAATTGAACCCAGGTACTTTTGCATATTAGGAAAACATTTTACCATCTAGCTATACCTCCAGAACTGAAAAATAGAATGTTTTCTTAACTACCAGAGATGCAGTAATTCGTTACAAAAGGAACAGTGAAATGATACAGACTTTCATACGACCCATCCTCTTATGAAAGTGAGAAACATTTAAGGCTGAAAATGAAAGATAGGGTGGCTCACCCAAAGACTCATAAGCAATTTGACGTGGCGGGCAGACACAGCAGACAGGCCATGTATTTGTGGCTTATAAAGTACTATAGTTTGGATCATAAGCACTCTCCAAAGGCCCATGAGTTAAAGGCTTGATCCTCAGCTTGGTCTTATTGGAAGGTGGTGGAAAGTTCAAGATGTGGGACTTAGAAATAAGACCTGTGTCTTTGGCACGTTCTCTCAAAGGACATGATCGTGGAACCTCAGCCCCTACTCTCTTTTTATAGCCTGGCTGTTAGGATAACGGTTCTGCCCAGTACATGCTCCCCACAATGACAGAGCATGTTGCCTCTTTACCAGCAAGGTACAGACTGAAAACTCTAGTACCATCAGTTGAAGTAAATTCTCTCTCTTTGTAAATTCAGTTATCCCAGGTAGTTTGTTACGGGGACAGAAAGCATACTCACACATAAAGACATGTCTTTGCTGTTCTTGCCTGCTTTGAAGACAGAGACAAACACTGTCATGGCTGTGAGCAGGAAGCTCAAAGCCCCAGTCCCCATGCTATTAAGTGAATATTAGGCACATCAAGGATGGTATTCACCCTCTGCACCAAAAGAATTATAGGAGCAAAGCTTCCTTGGGCTTCTCCCTCAAGAGAGGGCACAACTCTCTTTCCTCTGAGTACTTTTAATTGGCTTCCAGAAAACTGTTCAGATCATTCACTGAAGGATCAGACTTTCTTTGTCAAAGTGGCACTGTAAGTGGTAAGGTCTAGACATTCCACTGAAGTCGAAGTGAAATCTATTGAGAGTATTTGAGTTTTGTTCCAGTACATTTTGAAGTCTAAAGCTAAAATTTCAGCGTCTAGACAAGCATTGTAGGAGCCCTCTCCTCTCAGACCTTTTCAAATTCTTTAACAATGTATATTTCTTTCTTGCACAAATCTTTTTAAAGAGTTTAATGGCAGGATTCCACTGCTTTGCTATGTTCACCGTGAGATATCTCCATTCCTAACTATACTCCTCATAAGAAAGCAGTAGGGGTATGATCAACTTAATGAGCCCAATTTTTCATAGATACTTCTTTTGTTGGTGGTGGAGGAGAGAGGAAACTTATCCCTGTAGCAGAAGATAACCAACCCTTCAATTAGTACCCCCTTGGACAGTTCTACGCCCACAGCCCCAGATTCATACCCTGTCTCTTAAGAGCGACAAAATCCTAGCAACACAAACCTGGACATTATGGTGGATGGCCGGGAAGTGCTTGCTGATAGGAGCCTGATATGGCTGTCTCCTGAGAGGTTCTGCCAGAGCCTGACAAATACAGAGGCAGATGCTTGCAGCCAACCATTGGACTGAGCATGGGGTCCCTGATGGAGGAGTTGGAGAAGGGAATGAAGAAACTGAGGGGGTTTGCAGCCCCATGGGAGAAGCAACAGTGTCAACTGGCCAGACCCCTGAGAGCTCTCAGGGACTGGACAACCAACCAAAGAGTACACATGGAGGGACCCATGGCTCCAGCTGCGTATGTGGCAGAGGATGGCCTTATTGGGCATTAGTGGGAGGAGCGGCCCTTGGGCCTGAGGGTGTTCAATACCTCAGTGTAGGGGAAGGCCAGGGCAGGAAGATGGGAGTGGGTGAGTGGGTGGGGGAGCACCCTCATAGAGGCAGGGGGATGGGAGATAGGATAGGGGGTTTCCAAAGGGGAGACCTGGAAAGGGAAAAAAACTTTTGAAATGTAAATAAAGAAAATATCCAATAAAAAATTAAGAGAGCAATATGCAGAATGCAAAGGAAAAGAGAAAAAAAAGAAGAAGAAGCTGTAGAGGGGTCAGAAGGAGCAGGCAGGCTTCTCCATACCACAGGACAGAACAGGTCTTTTGAGAACGAAGCTTTCTTCTTACAGACTTGATTTTAATTCATTTAGCAATAAAAGGGTAGAAGCCTTTTCTTTCTATATGCAATAAAGATTGAAGCTCATGTTTTCATTAAAAAAAAAAAAATCTTGGTGACTGTGAGTTGCTTCAGAGCTCAAATACTGGACTTAACTTTTCCTTTCCTGGATAACATCTGCACTCTCCACTTCTCTGTGAAAATGA
>JADRCC010574922.1:8855-21071 GCA_019843855.1 Hylomyscus alleni | reverse complement strand
TGCTGAGTCAGCAGCTGGCTGTGAGGAGCCAGAGCTCAAAGGACGTGAGCTGAGGACACAGGTGTTTAGGAGTCCAGATGCAGGGCAGCTGAGGCAGAGCCGTGGCTGAGGGTACTCTAGGGACACGGTGCTGTGTGAAGAGTGGTCAGAGGACACAATCACAGGGGAGCCCATGGGCAGAGTGTGGGTATTAGCAGAGTCACAGAGAACAGCACGTGTCCCTCAAGTGCTGGAGAGGGAGCAAAGCTTCTGGCTTTCTGTCCATCTGTCCATCTATCTTCCTCTCTGTGTACACACACACACACACACACACACACACACACACACCACAATGCCCTTTGCCATTTTCAAAAATATGTTTACTATTTCAATTTCATAGCCAGAACTGAGTAATACCCGTTTGCTTCTCCAGAAATGGCAGAGGGCTCTTCAGTTTAAATCCCTGTTGTGGTAATGCCCACTGTGTGGCCTGTGGACTTCGTTAGCCAGCTTCCTTACCTCCCTTACGGGGCCGTGTGCACCTGCCCTCTGATGACTTCTCCCCAGAGGGCTGTCTACCGGGTTGTCTTGTTTTCTTCCAGGACCTTCCTTGGACCTTAGTGGTGACATGTGCTGGCTCGAGGAGTATTGGAGGTAAAGCCGCTCTTTTTAGGGCTCACTGAGTAGTTGGACCTCTGTGCCCTTGCTCAGAATGTATAGATCTAAGGAAACTATGGCCTCCAGTGACTTCAGCTGCCTGAACCCTGGAAGGACCCATTTTCATGGGTACTTCATAGGTTCCAGGGCGTTGCTCTTTGCTTACTTTAGGGGAAGGGAAAGCACAAGGAACCTCTCCTAAACACACCATCCCCCTCCTCTCAAGAGATACATCAGAGCAGCGGTTCTCGACCTGCGGTCACAACCCATCAGACATCCTGCATATCAGGTCTATACATCGGGATTCATAACAGTAGCAAAATTACAGTTATGAGGCAGCAATGAAAATATTTGTGTGGTTGGGGTCAACACAACATAAGGAACTGTATTAAAAGGTCACAGCACTAGGAAGGTTGAGAGCCACTGCTTTAGAGAAAGGCAAAGTGTTCTGGAAATCAACGTCTATGTGCTTGCCGGCCAAGCTCAGTTTTCTCTTCTGAAGTATTCCCTTCTCGCCACTCGGTCCTTCTCAGCTCTACTCCCTGGTGGCTCCCAAAGTCCCTGATCTATTCTGGAACGGCCATAGAAGACCTGGGAACGTTACCTAGCCATCAAAGACATTCCCCTTCCAAGGGTAGAAGAGATATTGTGAGGGAAGCACGCTTTATTCCTTTGAAAGCTTCCTAGGTTGTGATCCCAGTACTCAGGGGGCTGAAGCAGGAGGATTGATAGTATGAGACAGCCTGGGCTACATGGTGAGCATAGTGAATTTCAAGCCAGCCAGCCAGCCAGGGCTACAGTGAGAGACCCATCTCAAAGACAGGAGAGAGAGAAAGAGAGAGAGAGAGAGAGAGAGAGAGAGAGAGAGAGAGAGAGAGAGACGTTATCGGGGTGACCCAGCCAAGGCCTGAGATCAGCAGCAGCAGGGATCAGCCTTTCCACCACCCCTGCAGCCTCCTGGAATGCCTCAGACAGTGAGCTTAGATCCCCTTAGTGCCTCTTTCTTGTGCCTTGTGCAATTGGAAGATAACCACCTGTATTGAATTCAAGCCCCGAGGTGGAGACTGGGAAACTTCTCCTCACCCTCTCACGGCTGGGGGCCTAAGAAGGCATCCCTGGGCCTTGGCTTCACAGAGCTGTTTCCTCATACCTGAGCCGTCCACAGCTACATACACCCCTCCCTACCTGCACTATTTAAAGACAGCACACAGGAACCCGGCGTGAGTCACAACACCCAGGACGGCAGCAGCAGGCAGGCAGGCAGGCAGCTTCACTCACCAGAATCTGCCTCCCCCCACCAGCGGGACTGTGGGAAGGAACTCCCTCGCCATGGCCTCCTTGGGCCAGATCTCTCTCTCTCTTTCTCTCTGTCTCTCTCTCTCTCCCTAGACTGAGATAGGTTCTTTGGGAGGTACTAAGAACCTGTGGGCTGTGCCACGGGGTCACTCTTGCACCCTCATCCAGTCCAGCATTGGGGCAGGAAGAGGTTAATCAGCAACTTAAACAGTGCCGAACTGCCCCAACTCAGGAAAGGTTCTGGTAGGTAATTTTTCATGAACGGCTCATCCCTACTAAGGCAGCTGTGGACTGAAAACTGTGTGTACCACACTGGGGACTCAACTGAGATGTTCAGGCACCCTAAACCCAGTTTATTGGATGGAGAACAGGGCTGATGGTGAGCAGGCGGACGTGTTTGAAAGCTTTCCTGCGGGCATAATGTCTCTGTACTCTCACACCAACACCCAGCTCCAGCCCAACCCTGGCTGCAAGACGGGATCCCTCGTTTTCCCAGGAGAACCCAGAGAGGAGACCCCAGTGGTTGTTGCTGCATAACCCCCAACAAATTAAAATAAAATATAATAAAAAGAAGCAAGTCCACCTGCCACCTTCTCCTCAGCTATATTCCAGGTGACTTGACCCATTAGGACATTATTTTCCTTTCTGGTTGAAAAGAGATAGAAAATGAAAGGGTTTTGTTGTTGTTGTTGTTGTTGGTGGTGGTTGTTGTGCATCCTCCCCCTCCACTGGGAAAGAGGTGGTGATTTCAAGGTCGGTTCCAACTTATCACAGTTTCTAGGAAGACACACATGCTGGTTCTAGGGTTGTTTGAAGACCCAATCTTCCAATTTTGATGTGTCTTTTCCAGTTAAGAAAAGAAAAGGTGGGTGAGGTGGCAGAAAGGAGAGTGATTAACAATGAAACGTTTGTAAAGAACTTCACTTCCCACACAGTCTAGAAAATTCCTCCTTTGAAACAGAACTCCACCTCCCTCTCTCTTGTTCTACTGCTATAGGCAGGGCAGAGAGGTTCTGCAGGATCAGTAGAGGGGGGGACTCTGGACAGCACCCCTCCCTCACTGTGCTGGGTCAAGCCCCTGAAGAGCAATCATCTCTGTCTAGAAGTTTCAGCCTGCGTGAATGTCATTCAGAAGCGCCTGTGTCAGGAGCTAGCATTTCGAAAGCACCCCTCCTCATGCAGTGTAGTGGGTGCTCTGTTGGTATCTTGAATCTCATTACACCCTAAAGATTCTTATAGCCCTGGAGCTATATGTATAAGGGGTGGGGCAGCTTTAGCCCCACTCTCTGAAAATCCTGTGAGGTGCTTGCTTCTGCTCCCACCATGGCCTTCCTTCCCCATCACCCAAGCTTGGTTCCCCAGGATGGGAAACAAGTGTCTCTGTTGTTCCAAGGTCAGACATGTGGGCTTTCTAATAATACACTGCGACCAGCCTGACTGGTTTTGCTGGAGGATCAGCCAGAGGTGGGTGTTCAAAATGTGAGTCCCCCACCCTCTAAGGTTTAGCGACCCATTAGGATCAACAGAGGCTCCTCTTGGTGACCCTGGTTGCCTGGTTCACCATTTAAATGTTGCAGTTGCAAAACCAGGGACAAGCCACAAGGGTGACAGACAGGGAAGAGGGACCCTGATGGTCTCAATGGACAGTGGAATCAGAAAGCTTTCCTCCAGATACAAAAAGAACCCATTTGGGGAAACCAGTGTCCTCTCTCAGTGCCAACTAATCTCCTTTCTTTGCCGTAATTCCCTTTATTCATAATAGCTCCTCTCATTAATAGTACCAAGACGTAGCTCATGGGAGGGCCTGCCATCTTCTGAAGACCTAGCAGATTGCTCCCTTACTAGAGGCTGAGCCTTTCAACCTCTCTCTCAAAATACGTATACTTTGGGGAAAGAATGCTCTGGCACATAGGGAGCTGTGTGATTCAGATTCTCCTGCCATCGTGGCTGTCCATGGCACCATTTGTCAAGTGCTGCTTGGAGTGCAAGGGTGGAGGTCAGGATCACTTTTCTGAGATGTTATGTCCCGTGAACAGTATAACTGGGTGTCTGTCCTCTGTTGGGTGTTATATTAGGCACTGGGGCAAAGATGACCAAGATGCTGACAAGGGTCTGACAACAGAGAAAGAGTCTCAATGATCTCATTCCTTTGTTATGGGATGATAGGCTCAGGATGCCATGAGAGCCCTTCCTTATTCCATGCATTGGGAAAGTTTTCCTGAGTCAAATATCTGGGCTGCTTCTTTAAAAATGAATTAGTTTGGGGCCTGAGTTTCAAAAGGAAAAAGACACTCTATGTAGAGGGAACGGGATAACTAAAACTCATGAGCCAGCACAGAAAGGTGCTTACGACTTTGTTATACCATCTCAACATGAATTCTGAGATGTAGACAGAGAGGTGACACCAGGTCACACAAAGTCTTATTTACCAGACTGAGCTAGCGATGGGGTGTTGGTGATGATTGGCCCTCAGAGATTCTCGAGCAGGAGAATCTGAATTTTCACCTTGGAGCAGCACAAGTCTGGAGGTAATGAGAGCAGATGGGAGGCAGTTGCTGTCCAAATTATAAAGTCAGAGAACGGAAAAAGAGACTCCGAGAAGGGATGTGGATTCGAGAAACATGAAGGAAAGAAGGGTATGGAGCAGTAGAAGGTGTGGGGAGAGGAGTGGGTCCTGGAATGAGTTCCCTGGTCCTGGATGGGCAGAGTGAGTTGAAGGAGAGGGATGTGACAGGAGAGCTCCTAACATTAGGTGCATATTGAGTCTAAGGGTCCCCTAGGAGCATCAGATGATGATAAGAAAAGCCCAGAAAGCACGGGGAAGAAACTAGGAGAGGTAGGGCAAGGAATGGTGGGTTACATGGGGGGGGGACTCCTAAGAAGAGCCCATAAGAGGACAAAGGGGCCAGTGACAGAGAGTGAAGAATACTTATTTCTAAGAGTAAGAAGAGAAGGGAAATGGAGAACTGCTAAATCTCCAGAGCAGAGAAGATTTCCACGGGCCATGAAAGCCCGGGGAGCCGTGAAACCTCTCTAGCCTATCTGGAGTTATAGAAGACCATAGGACTGAAGAAGGCATCCAAAGAAGGAGACTACTCACAGAGAAAGAATCGGTGTCTCTTTGTCATGTGAAGGTACTTAAGTAAATGGTGGAGGCTCGAGCCAAGGAGACCCCTGGAACTTTGCCCTTGAGTCCTTGTCTCCCATTTCATGCCAACCAGGCAGAATGCTTGGCAGCACTGGGAGGACAGGAGTCAGATCTGTCACACATTCCATATCTGCCTGAGATTCAGCCATTTTCTAAACCTGAGGATTTGGGAGTGAGATTATCCCATGTCTGACTACAGGGTTGAAGATCTGGACGTTGTTGCGAGGGGCTTCTTGTTAAGTTTGGGAAGCCCTACTGTGTGCCCAGCTGAGCATCTAACGCCTTCTGATGATATAGTATTGAGAAAAATGTTGACCTTCCCTACAGTCAGAGAGGCTAAGTCTCCAAGGGTCGAAGGATATTCCAAAGATGTGACATATTGGGATAATCAGGGGACTCGAGGTGTTTGAGCTTGAGGCAAGTGCAAACAAAGTGCTTTTTATTTTTATTATTAAAGCAAGCAAACCTTGAGGTGATGATTACAGTAAGATTAAGCAAAGACAAATACATTGAGGGAATATATCCGGTTTTATATGTCTTATTATCTATCTTTGGTCATGTGAAAAAGAGCCAAGAATATTTTTCCCAGGCCTTTGTTGTTTCTACAGAGGTAATGTAGACATGTCAGGGCATTTTTAAAAGGTCCTTGTTTTTAAGTGCATTTACTTATCATAGTTTATGTAACTTTTTTTTTTTTTTTAAGAAGGCTGCCTTGTGGGAAGAACATTTTGTACTCTGTCCATCCATAGTTTACAGTAACTTCACAGCTATCTTACCCAGGCTCCCACCACAAAAGCAACACCCACCAGAATGCAGTTAGAGCTACGGGCTAATGATCAAGCATGCAATCGTGGCTCCTTAGCTAAACCGCCTCACACTCCTATCTCCATTTCATAGCTGCAGATACTGAGGCGTGGTTATTGTCTCTCTACCAGTCGATGCCGGGAACACACATGTTCCCAGCTCAGGCCCTGTAAAGAGTTATAAAGACCATTCTCCTTCCAACCAACTTGCTTCATCTCCTGCCACTAAAGCAGAACCCAGCTCAGTACTGGCAAAAACTCACTTCCTGGGCTGGAGAGATGGCTCCGTGGTTAAGAGCACTGACTGTTCTTCCAGAGGTCCTGAGTTCAATTCCCAGCAACCACATGGTGGCTCACAACCATCTGTAATGGGTTCTGATGCCCTCTTCTGAGGTGTCTAAAGACAGTGACAGTGTACTCACATATAATAATAAATAAATCTTTTTTTTTAAGCCCTCACTTCCTGAGTGACTACCACTGACTGTCAGGGAGGCTCAGCTGAAGCCAGAGACTCAATCTCTGTTGTTTTCGTAATTGCTATGGATCAGAATTTCTCAACCTATGGGTTACAATCCTTTTGGGGGTCGAATGACCCTTTTACGGGGTCACTTAAGACCATCCCAAAACACAGAAATCTATATTACGATTCATAACGGTAGTAAAATTACAGTTATGGAGTAGCAATGAAAATAATTTTATGGTCGGGGGGTCACCATAACATGAGGAACTATACTAAAGGGTTGCGGCATCAAGACAGTTGAGAACCACTGCACAAGGTGATAAACATAGCACAGAGCTTGAACTTTTCACCTGTGTACTCCTCAGACAACCGAAATAAAGTGGGTAGCTTCTCAGATGCCATACTGTTGAAGCCTCATAGAAAGGGGATATTTTTTAAGGCCCCCATAATGCTAGTGACCTTAGAAAAAAGCTGTGCTGCCCTAAAAAGACTGCTTTACCCAAGCATCAGGGATCTTCAGACCAGAGCATCCGAAGCTTCATTCATGTTTACTCTTGACGTACAGAAAAAATGGAAAAAATACTGGAGTTAGCCTGACTGGTCGAACTCTCCGTATCCCTGCTATGGGACCTAAGTAAGCTAGTCAACCCTAATCTCTACTCCTTGTCAGTAAACTGGATGTTAACACTTTCTTAGCCTTCTGGGTTGAAGTGAAAGCTAAATGAATTGATAAGCGACAGACCTTGTCATCTCGCAGGGCTGGCACTAGATAGGTCGGTCCTGCCTGCTCTTGCTGAATGTTTCTCTCCCTTCCTATGGTTTTAGAGAAAAAAACAGTGGCTTGGAGGGAGATAGAGTCAGGACCTACCTCCAAGAACCTTTGTGTCTAGAATATTCTAGGTTTCACGGGATCTAAGTAAGATGTCTTCTTTTTAGTTCTTGCTCTGTGAGAGAGACATAGGAGTATTCTCTGCCTCTGGAGACATTGAACAGGGCTGGACTTGAGACAGCATACCTTGCCACGATCATCCCAACATTCCGCAGCAGCAGCAGCAGCAGCAGCAAGCAGCAGCAGCAGTGCCCTGGAAACTGTTGGAAGAACACATTCTCAGTGCCCTCCAGGTCTACTGAACTGGAGTGGGCCCAGCGACCCCCACTCAATAGTCCCTCTGGGTTCCTCATACCCACTTGGGCTCACAGAGCCCTGGAAAGTGGTTCCACTCAAGCCTTTGATGTCCCAGCAAAAGGGCAGAGGTTTAGTCCAGGTAGACATAAACTCCGCCTGAGATCCCTTATCGTGCCTCATTTCTTTTAAAGATATATTTAAAAGATCAACCGATCGGTGTTGATAGAGATGAAGGCAAACGCGGGAGTTTTCACGGATAGGAAACCCCGGGCCTCCACGGATAGGAAACCCCGGCTCTGGTTATCTTCATCTTCACTTTTTGAAATCCCAGACCTACGATATGTCAAGATTTCCGATGACACTTGTTTCCAGCACGTTTCTGCCAGTCCCAGCATGACACTAACGGGGGGAAAGTTTCCTCTCTTTCTTTTTCTATAGATTAAAAGTGATAAATTTCAGGGAATAAACGCCAAGAAGAAGACCCGAGAGGCAGCCTCAGTAGTACCTGGGCTCATCAAATGGCGCCTGTTATCTACCAATCCCAATGCCTTGCTGTGGTTGCTTCCCCCTGCTGCTCCCAGAACGGTCGGTCGTTCCAGGCGTCCTCTTACAAATCCATCCCTCCTCCCCACCTTGGTCTCAGATAATTGTCTAGCTTCATCCCTCACCGAGGAAATGGCAACCAGCGGACAGGTACTCCTTCATCTCTTCATTTCCCTGCTGTCACATTCACTCACGGATGCCCTTTCCTCTGGCCTCAGGCTAGACGTCTGGGTGCAGATTTACCCAGCACTATCAAAGGTCAGTTCCCACCCGCTCCCCATCTCTCATCTCCCAGCTCCTGCACTCTGGCTGCCGCCATCCATCTTCCCCCTACCTCCATTACCCCAATCAGCACACAGCCCAGCTGTCAGGGTTTTCCATCATAAAAAGAAAAACTGTCTCTCAGCCTCCTAAGAGCCCTGTCTGTCCACATCATCCTGTTCTTTCCCTCCTCAGCAGACTTATTGCAAGACTGGTCTACAGGGATCCAGCTGATTGGTATCCTGGTGCTTCTGAACACAGTTGAGTTAACTTGCCTGTCCATTCCTGGTTAAATTACTTTCTACTTGTTTGGTCTTGGGTAAGCTACTTACCTTCTTTGTGCCTGGGCTCTGAATCTGGGAGCCACCCTCTGAGCCAATACCATAGGACCCTGTGGCAAGAATACAAGTTGTGTTTGATAAAGCGCTTAACAAACCCTCATTGCCAGCTACCTGTGCAGTGTGATTCCTACCCCCCCCCCAATTGAATTTTTCCTCCTCACCAAGATGTTAACCTGTTAGTGCTTCATATCACCTCACATTGCCACATTGAGTGCTTGCTTCTTTCTTCTTCTCTTGCTTGCCTTTATAACAGTTCTCAACACAGATGCCCTGTGACCCCCTGGAAATACCCATTTTTCATTTTCCAGTACAGCATAGTCTCCTGCTTTCTTGTCCCTTCCTTCTTCACCATGACATGAGCCTCCAGCTCTTAGAGCCAGCCTCTGCTTGTCTACATACCATGGTAGCAGTTAACATTCTGTAGCCAGGGAACTTGCCTCTGGCACAAGAACCCAGCACATTATTCCTGTGCTGTGTAGGATGTATCAGCACAGGGACCACTTTGCGTTACAGTGGCTGGCATAAAGTGCTATAAGGCATGCAACAGCATGTCAAGTGAATCGTAAGCACAGCTAGCCATGGTGGCTCATGCTTGTGATCACAGTACTCGAGAGGCCTACTCAGGGTGTCTACCATGAGTTTGAGGACAGCCTGAACCCTCTCTGAAAAAAACAAGAAAGAAATTTTTTTTAAAAAAAATAATTTAAGCAAGCACTAAGTGGTATTTGAAGGAACACCCTATAGACCCCAGCACAGCCTCAGTCAAATGCCCTGACTTTAAGTTTGGGGCGTTTCTAGGCAGGTCCTGACAGAAAGCCCTGTGAAGAAAGTTAGGTGAGGAATCACACCAAGCAAGAAGCTGATCTTTGATTTTTTACTTCTACCAATCCAAAGAACACATTTTCCATCTGTTCCTCCTTCTTTTCTTTGAAGGCAGGATGTGTCCTGGTGGCCATCTCTGAAGTTAAGGAGAAGCCCGTGAGTGGGAAAGTTGAGCTGTCCTCCTATTGGCTTTAGGCCAGGTGACCTTCACCTAATACCTTTAATATAAGCTTGTGGGGATTTAGCAAAAGCCAGCCAAGCTCTGCTTTGCTGCTGCAGACACCTCCACCTGGGGGCCAGCTCTGTGGGGCTCCCTGCAGAGGAGTTCTACCTGGTGCTTACTAAGTCAGCTCCCTCCCAAGGACACTGCACAGGAATGTGGGGGATGGGCTTGCCAATCACTGCTAGCCCGGAGCTTATGAACTAGGCTGTGCTTGGGAGTGGGACAGAGTGGACAGAGGGAGATCAGACCCCCAGACCATCCATTATGCGGAGAAATTCCCCCACTGAGGTCTGAGGAGAAAGGGGTCCTCCTCTTCAGTTTTCTGGGCCTCTCTGAACCCTGTTGTGGTGCTACTGCTTTGAGAGAGCTCCACAGGCCAGGCTTTGCCTGAAGGCCTGGGCAAAGGAACTCCTGTGCACATAAATAAGCTCATCCTCCACCAACATCCTACAACTGTGGCAGCAATGTCCCGAATAAGAATAAGAAGACACTTTCCATGGCAATAGCTTTATGAATGGCCTCCAGGTGCCCAAATGAACCCACAAAACTATCCTGAGTACTAGCTATAATAGTGCATTTATGTTATGGATGCTTTCTGTTTTCAATTGGCTTTACACAGGGACAGGATTTTGAAACATTGAGATTCAGTGTTTGGGGTCTCGCTGAGACAGCTAATCATCATATGTAAAGAATGTTGCTATTTCAAAGAAAAACCTTATAGGTTTTAAGAAAGGAGCTATTTGGGGCTGAAGAGATAACCCAGTCATTGATGCGCTCTCTGTGCCAGCACAAGAACTCGAGCTCAGATTCCCAACACCCACATAGAAAGCCAAGCAAGGCTGTGCGTGTCTGCAATCCTCACACTGAGGAAGTGGACAAAAGAGGATCCCTACAGATACTCTTGCCCAGTTTGTGAGCTCCAGGTTCTGTGAGCCTGACTCTGCCTCAGAAGACAAGGGGAGGGACAATAGAGGGCACTGACTTAAGCTTTGCATACTAACGCGAATGTGTGTGCACGCTCCTACACAAATATGTGCATACACGTGAACATGTACATGCATACCTTAAATGCACACACAGTAGCATTGTGTGCTGGGAATGCTTGTAGGCTTTGGAATCTATGTGGGTGGCTTCTTCTGGGTGAGGAGAAAGGTGGGCTGTTCAGAGGATTCCACTTTAGGTCTTTAGAAGATAACCCACTGACGACTCTTCTCATCTTTGTGCCCTGATATTTGAAAAGAAGCAACTTAAAGGAGGAAGGATTTATTCTGGCTCATGGTTCAAGGGAATAGAGTCCACTGTAGTGAAAGGTGTGTTTATCTGTGGGTATGAGGATAGGTATTTAGAATACAGTTAGAGATCACATTTAATGGTTTAAAACGGAAGGTCCGTCTCTAGAATTGAATCTTCAGCTATGGGTGGTTGGTTAGGTTAGTCAACATGGGCAGGAAGACAAGATGGCAGGAACCTCCGCGACTGCAGGAGCGGCAGGGTTTGCTCACTTCTCAGTGCACCAGTGAGTAGGAGAGAGAAGAATGAGGGTTCTCAGCTGGCTTTCTCCTTTTTAATTCAGTCTAAGACTCCAGTCCATGGAATGGTGCCATCCACAATCCAAAGCTGGTCATACCCCCCTTCAGTCAATCCTCTCCAGAAACACCCTCATAGATACTTCCAAGGGGTTTATTAATGCCATTGGTGTACTTAATTTAATCAAGTTGGCAAATTAATCACCACAGACCTCCAACTCTGCCAAGATCAGTAAGGAGGCTAGAAGGTTCTAACGTGGTCTTAGAGCCTGGTGGTCTTTGAAATTACTCTCTCATCTGGAAGCACTGGGATTTTCTCAGAGGCTAGTCTGGTATGGACTGAATGAATAATGTGTCCCCTGCATTTTCACTAGTTGTAGCTCTCTGTGGTAGTCTCCATCTGTTGCAAAACGATGCTTCCTTGATGAGGAGTGAGAGCTACATGTACGTGTGGGTATAAGGATAAGTATTTAGACTCGTTAGGCATTATATTGAATGGCTTAGGGGAATGGAAGTAGTAAGTTCTTCTCTAGGATTGATGACCTATAGGTGGTTGGTCAGATTTACGGTGTCATGCACGAGTAGACGTAAGTCTATTTGGGAAGCTGTTGGCTACCCTCAAGATAAAATGTCACAGTTACACATTGGAGATATCTTGCTGGTTTGGTCATGGCTATAGTTCACAGCTTTTGAACTCTCAGGAACTAGTGATTACTTTTCTCTCTTGGTGGCTTGCATAGCAACCTTCGGATGCTATGAGTTAGTCCTCAGGGAGGAGGTTTCCAGGTTAGTCCCAGCCTGATTCCTCCAAGTCCTATCTCCAAAGTGTGTGATAATCTTCAACTGCAGGCTCTCACATCCTTCTCTGGAAGGCATCCAGGGCAATGGAAACTGCCTATGCTCTCTGGAGTCCCTTGGATGCCCATGACCAAGAATCAAAGGGAAGTTTCCCATGCCTGGGTTTTTGTTAGTATGGATGCTGGCGTGTGTGTGTGTGTGTGTGTGTGTGTGTGTGTGTGTGTGTGTGTGTG